>JAUCBJ010003273.1:0-24019 GCA_032718475.1 Nemertoderma westbladi
ACAAGTAAATGTTTTCTGATACATAACGTCTAAAACTGTTGCGGGTCCTTACGTCCTCTTGCCTCTGATCCTACGGGCCAGTTTGGATATCCTTCGGCATTATGGTAACTCGATTGGCGTGGATAGTGCACAGATTCGTGTCCTCAAACAATCCAACGAGATAAGCCTCAGATGCTTCACTACACCTCTAAAATATCGTAGAGTCCTTCAGTTAATGATTCGCTGGTTCCCAATATCGAAGCGGTGTTTCCGATCAGGATAGCTATCAGGATACGCTGTAGTAAGAAGCGATGAGAACGGGGCTCATGCGTGTTGGCATGGAGCCTCATCCCGACTTCTTTGAGGAAAGCGGCTGTTCTCGGACCGGGGCGGCCAAATGTCTCAAAGGCAACTGGTTCGAACTGATAGCCCCGATCAATTAACTCCTGATACTTCCTAATCTTTACGTTCTCCTGATCCTCGGCTATGCGACCACCAATGTTTTGGCTTATTCTGAGATGGCTGGGGGCCAGCGGGTCGACTACTGTGGCATCCCAGGTAAGTGTTCTTCCCTGGCTCCAAGGAACTAATGTTACACCATCTACCCGCTTCCCATCGCTCAAACAGAGACCTGGCGGTTCACGCAGGGATGGCACGCCGCAGCTGTTTAGTGATCGCTTTACGATATCGTTCAACATGCTGTGGCGTGCTTGTCGACCTGCGCTCTTACTGCACGAGAGACCATGGAGACCGTCAGATTTAACGGGTTTACCGCACCGGAAACAGTTGTGGGGCTCCGTTACTTTACATCCCAGGCGGGTTGCTATTGAAATACGGAGCTGGGCATCTGTTAGTTTCAGGCCTAATGATGATACTGGGATCGCGTCGATCCAACAGCCAGGGATTGGGTCGTCTAAAGCATTTAGCCGGGCCAGATCATTACCGACAGCGGATTCGTGGAGGCAGCCACGGTTGAACTCATGGATTGGAGCCATCCATGAACTCTGTTTGGAATCGGTTGGTGCGATGATGTCAGTGGTGGTGTAGGACTGCCACAGTTCTAGTGCACCGCGAGAGGTGATGTCATTTGCGATGGGTTGGGGGTGAAGGGCTCCCGGGATATCTCGTACCGAGTAAACTTCTGGAGTGAAAAGGAGATTCGTGAGAGGTCTGCAAGCAGCCGCTGAAGCCAAATAGGCAGTCGGTGCGAGCTGCTTGGCAGAGCTCATCCCAAGGCCTCCCAATCGGGCAGGAAGTGAAGCCTGCTTCCATGCCTTGTCGTCGATTTGCGAGTTGGCGATGTCTTGGAGGGAGGATCGTTGGAGTTGGTCGTATCGCTCTAGAATCGCCGGGAATTCAAAGCATGGGGCGGAGCGCAAGAAGTACAGAAGGCGGGGTATGGCGAAGGAATTCTTCAGGAGGAAAAACGCGTGGTGACTATCGAGCGATGATAACCGGCTACTCATGGTCTCCAGATCAGATACCTTTGCCTCAAGACATTTCACCATTGCAAATTTCCCTATCGGCGCGCCCAGCATCGTGAGGTTGGCGAGGTCGGGTACTAAGATTCCCTCGCAGATGCTGTTGAACTCTTTGTGGATGCGATGGCGCTCCTCTTCGGGTGTTTCTCCCAGAAAAAATAACTCGCATTTCTTAGAGTTTAAAGTTAACCCGCACTTCCGTCCTTCCTCGATAACTGTCTGGAGATCCTGTAGCACGATCTCATATTTGTCTGCGAAGTTTCCATCATCGAGATAC
The DNA here is from genome assembly GCA_032718475.1 of Nemertoderma westbladi. Classification (NCBI taxonomy): domain Eukaryota; kingdom Metazoa; phylum Xenacoelomorpha; order Nemertodermatida; family Nemertodermatidae; genus Nemertoderma; species Nemertoderma westbladi. The sequence continues at coordinate 1,738 of JAUCBJ010003273.1, forward strand.
CAGACGTTAAATTTAGATTTCAGCGAGTGGTTGAGATCGTTCGTGACATCTCCAAACAATGCAGGACCTTCGGGGTCTCCCTGTTGCGGACCTTCTTCGGAGAGGATCACCTTGTCTCTGTGTATTAGGAAACTATAATCACTATAGGCTGCCCGGGTATAATTGTAAATCATCGGATAGCGCTGATGGATTGTCTCTAGGAGAGAGTCTCTACGGAGCGTGTTAAAGGCATTACTGAAATCGACTTTCAGTAAAACCGAGCAGCCGTTATTATCTGCTGAGACATACGAACGCGCTGCGTGTGCTGCTGCTTCGGCTCCGTTCTTGGTCCCGATGCCGAGCTGAGTGGAACCATATGAGGCTGACCTCTCTTCCTTCATGAGTGAGCCGACGTATTTTGAGCACAGTCGTCGCCATGTCATACCAACAGCAATTGGCCGGATTCCTACACTCTTCACAAATGCGAAGAGGTTTGCTCCAAAGAAGAGTGGTCCGATACAGTCTGGGATCTTACCGGCAACAACAAGGTCGACGAACTTGCACATGGAGTTAAGAAGTCGGGATGCTGCCTCTCCATTTTCGGCCCTTATGAGATCTTTGATGATCTGGGGTCGGATACCATCCGGCCCACCTGCGCTACCACTCGGAAATGTGGTGATCAGTTTGCGTAGTACCTGTGGTGAACAAGGTGTTGCACTTGGCTGCACTGGGGGAGGGGGGTCGCGTCTGTCTGCTGGGCGAGGAGGGTGCTTAGCTTTCAGGGCCTGCAGCGTCTCGGGAGTGTTCGGTGCCATAGAGTCTGTCGATGATGCGAGTCTGATAGCACCTCTGACATCGCCGTCTTCTATCTTCTCCGCGACTGCAGTGGCAAGGCGGATCTCATCCCGATTATTCTGATGTCGTGCCGATGTGGTATTCATTTCTGGAGGAGGCGTGATGAAGGGGGAACAAGTGCGGAATGCGGCGATGTTCTTGTTCACTTGTGAGGCTAGGGACAGTTGTTGTCGCCTTCCTCCTCGCTTAGGAGCCGCTATACAGCGGTGACCTGCGATCAGAAGCTTAAACCAACTATCAACCAATGACGGGTCTGCGACTATGGCCATGAACAGATCGGATAAGAGGCTGGCGAGATTAGCTCTGGATGCCTTTGGGACATGTTTTAGTTGCTTAGCCCGATTGCCAATTAACATTTTAACAAGAGTCTCGGGGTCTGTGATGGTGTTCGGCGATGTCACTGGATCATCAATAGCTTCGGCTGGTTGCTGGCTGTGTGAGGTTCCTCCTTGGATAGGTGGCAGTCGCGGGTCATCCGGTCTGGATTGACCAGAGCCGAAGCACCTATTATCGGTGGGACCATGAACACGTAATGTGTCGTTTAAGTTGATACGGACACTTTTGTTGCAGACAGGGCACACGCATTGTGACGGATCCCTTCTGAATTCGGCCCGGGACTCCGTTGGTGCGGATCTCTGAGACGATTGTGGCTGATTAGGTTCATCAGGCTGTATTGGCGTGGTTCTTTGAGGTTCGTCTTTTTCAGGCTGCGCTGGTGCTATTCTCTGAGGCGAGTGTGGCTGCCGAGGTTCGACAGGCTGCATGGAGTTGGGGATTCTAATGATGGATTCTAGTTCATCTAGTAGGGACTCCCTATATACCTGGATCGTCTCATCGTTGATGTCTAATGGGGATCCACCCTCGATAACCATCTTCGCAAACCGACAGAGGTAAACACCACATTGGTAGGAGTTGTATTGTCGCCTGGCCAGTGGTGGGTCGATTTTGAAGTGAGGGGGTGTTATGTTGAGCCTTCCAGCTTCTAACATTGCCCAATCTCTGATTATATTTACCACCTGATCATTTGAGTTCCCAAGTGAGTCGAGGTAGGCGATGTTTCCATGTTCTGGAAAAAAGGCAGCTAGAGTCCAGTGCTTACCATTCACGTTTACAGGAAACAGTATCAAAGCAAGCGAGAAGATATTAGTGTTCCGCGTCCAACGCTTCACCGATTCGTAGCCGCCATCGCTGGCTGAGTAGCGGTCTATAAAATGGTGCAGCACCAACACATCATCCCGGGATGTTCTTAAAGAATTTAGCACAACTTCGATAACGCTGTGCGTAAGCCACCCTCTGCCTCGAAGCGTATCAATATCTTTGGCTGTGATTGTGGTCCCGAAACAATCGTAGGTCGCTTGATTACTGGATGGTGTGTTCGTGTTGTTAACGGTTCTTCCTGATAGATATATAACGCTATCGTTTAGTTCCATTGAACCTAGTTTGGTTTTGCTTGATTTTTAGGTTTACAATCTTATTTCAGCATTAAAAAGCGTTTGCTGTATCGGTACTGCAGTATCAATATCCAATATCAACCAATATAAACCAGTAAGATGTATTACTATTATGTATTGCTCTTATTATTTGTGTTCTTTATCCGGTTTCTTTATTTAGCAGCTTAAATTTTTAAATATATCGCCCCTAAATAAATAATCTGTGGAGTTACAAGTTATTATATGCCTGAGGGTTAGCTATGCGTAAATTAACTCTTAAAATTTAGTCACCCTCTCTTACTCTATATTCTAATTATTATTGATGGTTTATTATTTTTTATGATATTTTATTATTATATTATTTTATTATTATATTATTTTATTATTTTATTATTATATTACATTATTTTATTATTATTTTATAATATTTTATTATTATATTATATCATTTTATTATTATAAATTGTTATTATTATTTTATATATATTTTATTACTTATTATCGAAAAAAAGCGAATTAATATTCTAGAATATAGTAAAAAAAACATTGAAAAAAACATTGAAGTGTTGATGCATCTCATAAAATGTATGCCTTTGATGTATTTTGTCTGTAAGATTTTTTACCATTAATACTATAAGTGTAGGGCCTACTGTAGCAGTTACCGGTAATTAACTGCTACAGTATATCAGTAGACTTTTTAATTGCGTTTTATAGCGAATTAAACAAATTCGACCTGGAGGCCTAAGAAAGTGTGTGAGAATATCACCATACACACGTACAATTTAATAAAAATGCCACATGCTTTATAATATGTATTGGTAATGTACTGTAGGCCAGGTGAGATAAATAATGACAACATAAAACTACTGTAATAACTTTGGGAAATGATTACTACTGTACAGGGGCTAAAACGTTTTATGTTGTCATTATTTATCTCACCTAGCCTACAGTACATTACCTTTACATTATTATGTACAGTATATCAAGCATGTTGGTAAAGGGAACAGGTTTACATACCAAAATAATGGGGAACCAAAATAATAAACGGGAGTTAAGAATTACTGGGCAACCCATTAAATAAATATATGGTAAAAGTACATGGGACTGGATGACTGGTAACAAAGGGGGAGAGCTACTAACTAAATAACACTATGTTCGATTATTTGCCGAATTGTGATTGGCCGGCCAGTATTACAGTACAGTATGTACTGTACTGTAATTGAGAGTGCTTTGCACGCGTAACGCATGCGTCACGAATGGACCACGAATAATTTTAAGCGTGGTTAATGTTGTTGCTCGGCGGTCTAATATAATAGTGATAGCACAGTTAATATGATGTTAATATGATAGTGGATGACAATATTGTTTGGTACCGGTAATAGTAAACTGAATACAGCCAATGTTGTTGACGGCGACGGTGACGGTAAAACAATATTACCCGTCTGCACTGAAACTGGGTAACTAACTAAACTGAATTACAAACCGGTAGCAGGAGATAATAAATGATTGATATACCAATATTACTTCACTCCTAGGCTACCTTGGCCTGCTACCTAGTGGATGCTCTCCTTTCCCCTTATTGGCTAATAACCTACTTCTCACCCTTTCACTCTCTGGGAGTGTTTCCCCTCTGTTGCTAGCCTCTGCTAGCTGTGTCCCCTCCGAGGTGGTTTGACCTCTAACCTTCCGTTGTGTGTGGCTTCGGGGCTTGTGTTGCCCCCCCCCCCCCAAATGTTGGTTGTGATACGAGATTAATATTGCTAATCTCGTATCTCCAACATATTGCTGAAAATGCCACCATCCCATTTTCTGGTGGCTAATGAGGCGGAATTGAATCCGCTTACATACTGCTTTAGGCAACTTTGTGTACTGGCTGAGTATGTACCGTACCAGAACGCAGGACCGCTATATAAATCAGAATATACAGTACAGCAGTCTGGCAGTAGTTTTAAATTGGCATATTACAGTAGGCCTACCTGCCACGGCCTGACGGCCGGGTCCGACAAATCTGTGCAAAAAAGTACAAACAAATACGAAATAGTACAATATACAGATATAGTGTGATACGACTGATCGGTCCTACGAATTACCCAAAAAAACACAAAATTACCCAAAAATATACAAAAAAACACAAAAAAATACAAAAAAACACAAAAAATTTACCCGAAAAAACACAATACTGCAATATTACCCAAAAAACGTACCCAAAAAGACAAAAATAATTTATATCCTATAGGCCTAGGTAGCAGCTAGCAGGGTAGGCTGGTAGGGTTGGAAAAATAAGACTGTAACCTGTGTTCTTTGGCTATCGTTTATTGTTTTGGTTAGAAAAGCCTGCTACTGTAACCTGCTCCTTTCCATTAATTAAGAAATCTGATTTTGTATGCTGTCTGGTAGTATGGGTGGGTAGGCTTACCGGTAAACCGGTGCCAGTAGGTCATTAAAGGAATCTTCAAATGACAGAATGAACAAAATGTAATATTTTGAAAAAAGTGAAAATTGCAAACTGAAAAGTGAAACTCTTCTTACAATTAACCTAAATCTTATTGTAGATACATTGTTTATGAAAAACATTTTTATTTGTCTTTTTGGGTAGTTTTTTTTGGGTAGGCCTAATATTGTGTTTTTTTGTGTATTTTTGTGTAAATTTTTGTGTAAATTTTTGTATTTTTTTTGTGTTTCTTTGTGTATTTTTGTGTTTTTTTTGGGTAATATTGTGTTTTTTTGGGTACCCCTACCGTAATTCGTAGGACCCACGACTGATAGTACAAAAGAGTGCAAAAATAGGGCAAAAGAGTACAAACGAGTGAGAAACGATTACAAAACGTGTACCAGTATACAAGTGTAATTCAAATCGTGTAGAGGGGCGCGGGCGCGGCGCACATGATCTGCAAAATAGGCCTAAAACAAAGCATTGTGGGGCGCCAGACTGGAATCCACACACTTTGCGCCGGATTAATCCAGCACGCTTGGCAATAAAAGCGCGCCCATGTGGCGCGTGGCGCGCTCGAAAATCGTAAAGCGCGCCGGCTTTGGCGCTCCCAAAAATAACAACCGGTGGCGATTTGTTAGTTTAACAATTACGGAAGTGCCTTAAAAATTGCATTAGCTGTTTAAAAATTTCGGCTAGCTAAACCTATCTAAAACACTAGCTACCATAAAATTTAGTATCTTGCTTAACGAAGAGACTTCAATTAGGTACGTCCATTGATCAAATTGCAGAAAATGAAAATTTATAGATCCCCATATCAAAATTATCAAAATAGTGTAAAAAAAACTGCCTCTTTTTTTAATGCCAAATCGATAACATGTTTGGCCGTATATATAGATGATAGAAGGCCATGGTCTGATGGTAGGCCTCTTACAGTAGCCCTATTAGCTTATTGAACTATATACAAATACTGAAATATAAGGAGGGGTTTCTGAATTAAAGTTAGTCAGTTTATGATGTACCTGGTACCGGTAGGTAGGTCCTAGATATATGATAAAATGTTGCAAATATAATATGTCTGTATGTAGGCCTATGTCAGTATGTAGTTTATTATTGATGTTGTTCAGCATATTCATACAGATATAATATAAGGAAATAACGGTAGACTATCGGATATAAGGAAATAGCCGTAGACTATCGATCGATCGGGTATCTACATGTAATTAATAAGTTGTTGGTTGGATAACTTGTCGTCATGGCGGACAGGGACAGTGCGTCAGAGACATACGAAAGCGACGCGAGTATAGCTAGTAGCGACATGGGGATGGATACAACACCATCGCGGTCTATTGGTGCGTCCAAGGACCAACTGCACAACCGAGTGAACTCGTTACAGCAGGAGAACCGAGTACTAAAGTTGGAGGTTGAGACCCTGAAACTGAAATGGAAAGCGATGGGAGAGGAGAATCGGATGCTAAGGAAGACGAGCGTTTCCATCCAAGCTAAAGCTGAGCAGGAAGAGGAGTACATATCGAATACATTGCTGAGGAAAATTGAGAAGCTAAAAAAAGAAAAGGAGAAGTTGGCTATGAATTACGAACAAGAGGAAGAGTTTCTTACAAACGATTTGTCGAGGAAGTTGCAGCAGTTGAGAGATGAGAAGTCGTCTTTAGAGAGGACGCTGGAGAGAGAGCAAGAGTTCCAGGTGAATAAACTGATACGGAAGATCGAGAGATTGCAAGGAGAGATATCGGGGAAACAGAACTCGTTGGAACAGTTGAGAAGGGAGAAGGTTGACTTGGAGAATGTGTTGGAGCAGGAGCAGGAGATGCTGGTAAACCGATTGTGGAAGAAGATGGAGCGGTTGGAGAAAGAGAAGAGGATGCTGCAGGATCGGTTGGAGCAGCAAGGGATCCCGGGGAGTCCGGCGGAGGAGAACCGAGATGGTAACGGATCGATCGGGGCGACGCCGGAGTTCCTCGCGGGGAACATTAAGAAACTCCGAGCCGAGGTGAGCCGACTCCGGGGGAATCTGAGCACCTCGCAGCACGAGACAGAACGGAAGATGGCCACCATGGCCGAGGAGGAACGCCATCTCAAGGAGGAGAACGTCCGTCTGCAACGGAAGCTGCATCGCGAGATGGAGAGATCTGAGCATCTCAATCGGGCCTTGAGCGAGTCCGAGTCCATGTCCGAGGTTGAGGATGAGCGGCAGTTCAACGAGCTCTCGTCGGAGCGTCCGAGCCGTGGTCGGACCCCGTCCTCCCCGATACCCCTGGGTACCGCGCCCTGGGGAGCGCCCACGGGCGCCCATCCAGCGCCCAGTAGCCGCCCACTCAGTCCCGGAAGTCCCATGTCCCGCTGTCCCACCTGCGGGAACTACTCGTACCCCCTGGGTTTCTGCACCCCCAATGCCTCGCCGCCCCTCCTCTCCCACCCCCCTGGGATACCCTCTCACTCTCACGCCTCTAGCGGACGGGCTCGCATCAACAGCACCCCGGATAAAGTCTCCTCGTCTAAGTCTGCTGGCACCGCTGATTGGGCTAAGTTTATCAAACCGTCAGGGATTCCCAGCCCCAGGGCGGGCTCTGAGTCTCCCAGCTCGTCTGGAGTCTCTCACCACGGGACCCGTTCTCTACCCCGTTAACCTATCCCAACCCAGACAGTGACTCTACCCCCTCGCTTGCCTTATAACATTTATTTGGCGATTAATTCCGCCCTATGTAGGCCTACTTAAATTAATTATATTAAATTCAGTTAAGTTTGATTAGGTTATGCCAGTTTTTGGTACATCTGAACACTAGACCGGCCAAGGAGCAAGTTTGAAATGTAATCTGGGTGCCCTGAATATGTGTAGCGAAAGTCACAAGTGAGTGATCGTAAAAGTCTCTAGTGATGGTGAAAGTCACTAGTGATGGTGAAAGTCACTAGTGATGGTGAAAGTCACTAGTGATGGTGAAAGTCACTAGTGATGGTGAAAGTCACTAGTGATGGTGAAAGTCACTAGTGATGGTGAAAGTCACTAGTGATGGTGAAAGTCACTAGTGATGGTGAAAGTCACTAGTGATCGTAAAAGTCTCTAGTGATGGTGAAAGTCACTAGTGATGGTGAAAGTCACTAGTGATGGTGAAAGTCACTAGTGATGGTGAAAGTCACTAGTGATGGTGAAAGTCACTAGTGATGGTGAAAGTCACTAGTGATGGTGAAAGTCACTAGTGATGGTGAAAGTCACTAGTGATGGTGAAAGTCACTAGTGATCGTAAAAGTCTCTAGTGATGGTGAAAGTCACTAGTGATGGTGAAAGTCACTAGTGATGGTGAAAGTCACTAGTGATCGTAAAAGTCTCTAGTGATGGTGAAAGTCACTAGTGATGGTGAAAGTCACTAGTGATGGTGAAAGTCACTAGTGATGGTGAAAGTCACTAGTGATGGTGAAAGTCACTAGTGATGGTGAAAGTCACTAGTGATGGTGAAAGTCACTAGTGATGGTGAAAGTCACTAGTGATGGTGAAAGTCACTAGTGATGGTGAAAGTCACTAGTGATCGTAAAAGTCTCTAGTGATGGTGAAAGTCACTAGTGATGGTGAAAGTCACTAGTGATGGTGAAAGTCACTAGTGATGGTGAAAGTCACTAGTGATGGTGAAAGTCACTAGTGATGGTGAAAGTCACTAGTGATCGTAAAAGTCTCTAGTGATGGTGAAAGTCACTAGTGATGGTGAAAGTCACTAGTGATGGTGAAAGTCACTAGTGATGGTGAAAGTCACTAGTGATGGTGAAAGTCACTAGTGATGGTGAAAGTCACTAGTGATGGTGAAAGTCACTAGTGATGGTGAAAGTCACTAGTGATCGTAAAAGTCACTAGTGATGGTGAAAGTCACTAGTGATGGTGAAAGTCACTAGTGATGGTGAAAGTCACTAGTGATGGTGAAAGTCACTAGTGATGGTGAAAGTCACTAGTGATGGTGAAAGTCACTAGTGATGGTGAAAGTCACTAGTGATGGTGAAAGTCACTAGTGATGGTGAAAGTCACTAGTGATCGTAAAAGTCACTAGTGATGGTGAAAGTCACTAGTGATGGTGAAAGTCACTAGTGATGGTGAAAGTCACTAGTGATGGTGAAAGTCACTAGTGATGGTGAAAGTCACTAGTGATGGTGAAAGTCACTAGTGATGGTGAAAGTCACTAGTGATGGTAAAAGTCACTAGTGATGGTGAAAGTCACTAGTGATGGTAAAAGTCTCTAGTGATGGTGAAAGTCACTAGTGATGGTAAAAGTCTCTAGTGATGGTGAAAGTCACTAGTGATGGTGAAAGTCACTAGTGATGGTGAAAGTCACTAGTGATCGTAAAAGTCTCTAGTGATGGTGAAAGTCACTAGTGATGGTGAAAGTCACTAGTGATGGTGAAAGTCACTAGTGATGGTGAAAGTCACTAGTGATGGTGAAAGTCACTAGTGATGGTGAAAGTCACTAGTGATGGTAAAAGTCACTAGTGATGGTGAAAGTCACTAGTGATGGTAAAAGTCTCTAGTGATGGTGAAAGTCACTACTGATGGTGAAAGAATGAACTGAAATTGTTATTATTTTGATTGAAGACGTCCCGCTGCTCGCGCATCTGCTGTCCCGGGGGTCAACCCCACCAGCAGTGGATCGCCTTCGAAATAGGAAACGATAATAAAAGCTTTATTTTTAACAAGTAGCTCAAGTGGTTTTAGCTTTAGGCACAGTCTATTGAATATCCCTTGTTTTAAACTTTAAAATTCATTTATTATACTAAAATATATTTTCCTGCCTCAACTAAAACGTGGACCTAAACATTAAACGTAGTAATTAATAATGGATGAAAAATACACAATTTTTGCTTCTTTGTGAGACTTGATTCCGGGTGCCTAATTTTAAACTGAAGTCCGCGTCTTTGTCTGAAGGGTAATTAATTATAATATATTGTGAATTATTACCTTCTTGAAAATAATTGTGATGATGTTAAATTCATAATTTACCGTTAATTGCTCCTGTGTGATCTTTTGATCCCTTTGACTCATCTCATTTTGAAGGTGTACATGAAAAATTAGCTAAAGTTACGGACAAAATGAATTGCAGACCATTTCAAAATCAGGTAAGATGGAGAAATAATTTGGTATCAAAAACGGCTTAACTTTCTCTGTTGTATTTGTTATTGTATTGAAGTAATATAAATTATATAGCTAATATATGAATATGTTATTGAGAAAATATATATGATGCAGTGAATCCTCTATTAATTGTTATCTGTTTTTAACGTTTAACTTTATTTAAATATATTCGTTTATGTGACACAATCCCAATTAGTGTGTACCGAAATTTAATAATATCAATGAATATAATTATTATAATTGTCTCTCTTAGTTTCTGGTTTTTAGAGACAGTATTAGTGTTATCCCGTTTATAAGAGAGTGTGGCCAGTTTGGGTTTAGTATACTACCTTGGGAGTATGTGGTGAAATTGTTTGTCGTTTTTTTCTTCTCTTTCCAACTCGCCTGGCATCGCATATATAGCCAGTGCAGTGCGCCACAGGTTCTAATATCGTAATTTAAACGAAACACAATGCCAAAAATAGAAGCTATGTTCCAACGGTTGTCAATGTTGTTTCAGAATAAATTGATCTTACAGTAAACTCTGATTTAATGGGGATAGAATCCTATTTATAAGACGCATGGAAGTTTAAAATATCGCACTAGGTAATAACGCGTGATGCGCATAACGTAATAACGCGTGATGCACATAACGTAATAACGCGTGATGCACATAACGTAATAACGCGTGATGCACATAACGTAATAACGCGTGATGCACATAAAGTAATAACGCGTGATGCACATAACGTAATAACGCGTGATGCGCATAACGTAATAACGCGTGATGCACATAACGTAATAACGCGTGATGCACATAACGTAATAACGCGTGATGCACATAACGTAATAACGCGTGATGCACATAACGTAATAACGCGTGATGCACATAACGTAATAACGCGTGATGCATATAACGTAATAACGCGTGATGCACATAACGTAATAACGCGTGATGCACATAACGTAAATAACGCGTGATGCACATAACGTAATAACGCGTGATGCACATAACGTAATAACGCGTGATGCACATAAAGTAATAACGCGTGATGCACATAACGTAATAACGCGTGATGCGCATAACGTAATAACGCGTGATGCACATAACGTAATAACGCGTGATGCACATAACGTAATAACGCGTGATGCACATAACGTAATAACGCGTGATGCACATAACGTAATAACGCGTGATGCACATAACGTAATAACGCGTGATGCATATAACGTAATAACGCGTGATGCACATAACGTAATAACGCGTGATGCACATAACGTAATAACGCGTGATGCACATAACGTAATAACGCGTGATGCACATAACGCAATAACGCGTGATGCACATAACGTAATAACGCGTGATGCATATAACGTAATAACGCGTGATGCACATAACGTAATAACGCGTGATGCGCATAACGTAATAACGCGTGATGCACATAACGTAATAACGCGTGATGCACATAACGTAATAACGCGTATTGCACATAACGTAATACCGCGTGATGCATATAACGTAATAACGCGTGATGCACATAACGTAATAACGCGTGATGCGCATAACGTAATAACGCGTGATGCACATAACGTAATAACGCGTGATGCACATAACGTAATAACGAGTGATGCACATAACGCAATAACGCGTATTGCACATAACGTAATACCGCGTGATGCATATAACGTAATAACGCGTGATGCACATAACGTAATAACGCGTGATGCGCATAACGTAATAACGCGTGATGCACATAACGTAATAACGCGTGATGCACATAACGTAATAACGCGTATTGCACATAACGTAATACCGCGTGATGCATATAACGTAATAACGCGTGATGCACATAACGTAATAACGCGTGATGCGCATAACGTAATAACGCGTGATGCACATAACGTAATAACGCGTGATGCACATAACGTAATAACGCGTGATGCACATCACGTAATAACGCGTATTGCACATAACGTAATACCGCGTGATGCATATAACGTAATAACGCGTGATGCACATAACGTAATAACGCGTGATGCACATAACGTAATAACGAGTGATGCACATAACGCAATAACGCGTATTGCACATAACGTAATAACGCGTGATGCACATAACGTAATAACGCGTGATGCACATAACGTAATAACGCGTGATGCACATAACGTAATAACGCGTGATGCACATAAAGTAATAACGCGTGATGCACATAACGTAATAACGCGTGATGCACATAACGTAATAACGCGTGATGCACATAAAGTAATAACGCGTGATGCACATAACGTAATAACGCGTGATGCGCATAACGTAATAACGCGTGATGCACATAACGTAATAACGCGTGATGCACATAACGTAATAACGCGTGATGCACATAACGTAATAACGCGTGATGCACATAACGTAATAACGCGTGATGCACATAACGTAATAACGCGTGATGCACATAACGTAATAACGCGTGATGCATATAACGTAATAACGCGTGATGCACATAACGTAATAACGCGTGATGCACATAACGTAATAACGAGTGATGCACATAACGCAATAACGCGTATTGCACATAACGTAATACCGCGTGATGCATATAACGTAATAACGCGTGATGCACATAACGTAATAACGCGTGATGCGCATAACGTAATAACGCGTGATGCACATAACGTAATAACGCGTGATGCACATAACGTAATAACGCGTATTGCACATAACGTAATACCGCGTGATGCATATAACGTAATAACGCGTGATGCACATAACGTAATAACGCGTGATGCGCATAACGTAATAACGCGTGATGCACATAACGTAATAACGCGTGATGCACATAACGTAATAACGAGTGATGCACATAACGCAATAACGCGTATTGCACATAACGTAATACCGCGTGATGCATATAACGTAATAACGCGTGATGCACATAACGTAATAACGCGTGATGCGCATAACGTAATAACGCGTGATGCACATAACGTAATAACGCGTGATGCACATAACGTAATAACGCGTATTGCACATAACGTAATACCGCGTGATGCATATAACGTAATAACGCGTGATGCACATAACGTAATAACGCGTGATGCGCATAACGTAATAACGCGTGATGCACATAACGTAATAACGCGTGATGCACATAACGTAATAACGCGTGATGCACATCACGTAATAACGCGTATTGCACATAACGTAATACCGCGTGATGCATATAACGTAATAACGCGTGATGCACATAACGTAATAACGCGTGATGCACATAACGTAATAACGAGTGATGCACATAACGCAATAACGCGTATTGCACATAACGTAATAACGCGTGATGCACATAACGTAATAACGCGTGATGCACATAACGTAATAACGCGTGATGCACATAACGTAATAACGCGTGATGCACATAAAGTAATAACGCGTGATGCACATAACGTAATAACGCGTGATGCACATAACGTAATAACGCGTGATGCACATAACGCAATAACGCGTGATGCACATAACGTAATAACGCGTGATGCATATAACGTAATAACGCGTGATGCATATAACGTAATAACGCGTGATGCACATAACGTAATAACGAGTGATGCACATAACGCAATAACGCGTGATGCACATAACGTAATAACGCGTGATGCACATAACGTAATAACGCGTGATGCACATAACGCAATAACGCGTGATGCACATAACGTAATAACGCGTGATGCACATAACGCAATAACGCGTGATGCACATAACGTAATAACGCGTGATGCACATAACGTAATAACGAGTGATGCACATAACGCAATAACGCGTGATGCACATAACGCAATAACGCGTGATGCACATAACGTAATAACGCGTGATGCACATAACGTAATAACGCGTGATGCACATAACGTAATAACGCGTGATGCACTTTAATTATCATTACAACATAATTGCTAAGAATTAAAAATAGTATCTAATAATTCTTGAATGAGATAGCATCCATATTATAAACAAGAATACTATGTCGACTTATCGGCAAAATTCCGCCGCCACAACCCCCATTTACAATCCTCCATGACTTTCGCGAGATCTTCCGCATCTTCAAGGCCAGTCTCCTTTAAGCGGCGTATAACAAAAGTAAAGCACTGCCACCTTACATATTTTCTCCATGAGGCTTTCCAAATGATAAGATAATGCCTAGGCTGGTCCTCACGGCGAAAGCAATGTCCTGCAAAGCGGAATTTCCAAGTAGAATTTACGTGTGGCCTTTGAGAAGCTAAGATAAATGCAGTTAATTTAGGTAATTAATTAATTGCGGTAAAAAACTGCAATTTCAAGCCTGTCTTTTAGGTATATTATATTGTTTTAATTCCTGTACATAGATAAAATGTAAATGGGAATAGTAAAACCAAATGCATCATTAAAACATGCTAAATAAGTAAGTAATAAGTATAAAGTCTTTGACAAATTAAATAAAATTACATTAAGTATAGATGATATAAGAAATTAAATAATAAACATTGGACATTAACTCAGTCGAAAAATAACGGCATCTCATTACTAATAAGGTATCGTATGGCCATAGGTGCAAATGAGTTCTGAAATAATTTCGTACGAACGTTTGGCATTGTGTATTTGCTGCGATTTGAGGTGGACGTTGACTTGGAGGCCATGATAAAATCATGTAAGGGGTGTCGGGGTGTGGCCACAATCTTGTTAACCATGTTGACAAATTGAGTGGAGAATGCGTCATTAATATATTTTAAGTACACATGTTTATCTATCTTAGAGTGCCTTGCGTACAGTGATATTGGTTTACGCAGCTTCTAACTTAGACTGGATGGTGTAAGAGCGACCCAAGCCACAGAACAGTACAAATAGTGTGGTGCAATGTATGTTTGGAATATAAATATTTTAGTCTTTTTACTCGCAAACCGAATGAAGAAGCTGAACTGGCGGACTATGTAGTTAACTTGTTTAGAGGAAATTAATTATTTTCTAGTATAAGATATAAATAATTATACTTAAAAAAATTATACAGCTGTAACCCCCATACCCCATTCCGTTATAGTTTTTAATTAGTTCAAGTGTTTTGCTTTATTAAATGTGTTTTTAATTGCTCTAATGTAATTAAAACGACATTAACTGCTTAGTTATTGGCCATTAGAGTTCGCTGATATAATTCTTCTAGGATGGGATGTGTAGACCTATTGCTGGATCAGCAGGCAGCAGCAGTAAGTGAATTGGGTTGAAGGAATGGGCTGGGTATGAAATTTCTGTAGGACAAGTTATGGATTTTATATTCCTAACAAGCCAGTGGCATCGCTCTTTGCCTTCCTGCCTGACTACTCCTGACTACCTACCGAGCTATTCATTTATTCTCAACCTGTTTAACTGATATTCCTACAGAGTCTGTAAATATATTTATTGCTTTAGCTAAACGACAGATTTAATAATGATTGTCTATAATAAGGCTTATATCCGAAAGTGTTTATTTCTCAAAATATTAGGCTTATTATTTTTTGATAGGATATCTGTGTAGGCCTATTTGAATTGTCTAAGTTTTTACACTGAGGCATTAACAAAGGGTACATGTAAATTAAATTAATTATTTGAATATCATTACTGCATCGACTGCATTTAGTACTGCGTTGATTATATTCCTATAAACCATACGGTACCTGGCTTCGCATATTGATTGCATCGATAGTTATAAAGATCGCCAGTCTGCGTTTAGGAAATAAATTTAAATACAAAACAGGACGAGCGCAACGAGGCTTATAATGAAGACGAGTACTGCGTTTATTATATTCTAAATTTTAATTTGTGTCTCATAACTGAGCCTCGTGCTGCGCGAAGCCCCCAGGAACGTGTTATATAGTGTCTGGTTGGAGATGTGTGCACTTCCATATCCTGGACAGCACATTTAGTGCTGCCCAATTGAATTGACTAGTAAGGTTAAGATGGAAAATATATTAAATATTTAGGCGCCGCTTTTGAGGGTCTGCTTTCCAGAAGTAGCTATTACTTATCTGGAGAAAGCTGATGGGGGGGGGGGGGGGGGGGGGGGATTCGACGCAATGAAAATTAATTCCTCTCCACTCTCCAGGGTAAAATCGACGCAAATCACGGCTGAATACTCCACAAAAATAAAATTTAACCTGTTCTATTTACTTATTGTTATTGTTACTTATTATTACTTAACATGCCACTGTAACCAGCTCCTTTCCCTAATTTGCGTTATTTTTCGATAGTTAACCGTAGGTTTAAGTTTATATACTGATATAAAATTATTAGTTTAAACATCAATTCCCGCAAGTTGCTCTGCTCTTCTTTAATACCGTAATGTACTGGTACCAGAGGTAGTGCTTTAAGGCCATGATACACCACAGGATCGGCAGCGGCCTCTTTTTAAAAATAGAACACATTATTTTCTATGGCTGATGATACACCACAAATGGCTGCTGCCGCTCGCCGCTCCTATAGTGTATCATACTAAAAGTCGCCGCTCACATCAGCCGCTCGCCGCTCCTGTGGTGTATCATGGCCTTTAAACGTTTACCACCGTAACGGTATTTATTAAAAATTGGAAAGTTCTGCCTAATGAAATAAATAACGTAGATAATCAACATTCATTTAAATCGCTAATTAAATGTCACTACCGTGTATACATAAATACAATAGTACTACTGTAAGTTATTAGGTTTTAATAATGTACTGTATATGCCAACTGTAATTACGTTTTATAATTTCTACTGCATATTTATCGTTGAGTCGGGCATTGCCGCGCTCTTGGTGAAGTTGTACGTTAGTTACTTTTTATATTAGTTTTCTATCTATCGACATTATTATATAAATTAAGAAGGAAAGGAAAAAGTACATCGTAGGCCTGTCACTACAGGGAAGCAGCACCACAAACTAGCGTCAACGGCATATCTACTTCTTGATATTTGAAGATTTCACATTTCAAGCTGTTTTAAACATTTAAGCTGTTTTAAAACTGTCTGTAATAAATATCCTTTATTGGTTTTATTAAACATAGGCAGTCAGCAAATGTGTTTTTGATCCCAGAAATCAGCTGATCATTGATTGCATGTGACTTCCAGGTCCCCATTTGCTTTTTAGTTTAGCATCTCAGCTAAATCACGTGGTGTTTATTTTTGCGTTATAGACGAGAAAATATTAAGTCCTGGATAACGAGTAAGTTTAATATTAGTGTAATTTATTTAAAAAGGGAATTGAGAAATTAAAGGAGTTGCTTTATTTCTTAAAAATCAAATGTTAAACATTAACTTTCCTTACTCTATGTGCTGTATATTCGTACCGGTATCGATAATTCCCGCATAGTATTATATTATTAACATGCTGTTTCGAAATAAAGGCTGAAAGGTGCAGTAGGTTAGCTTTTCAAACTTACCGGTGCGTTTGGTACATGTTGGAAACGAAAGTAATTGGTACTTCTGTACCTGAAAAGGGCCTAACTCATATGTTGTTTCCTATATACTAATACTACCACTGCTGTTTTCATAAATCAAATCTCTTTTATATCAATAATATCGTCGATAATGGAGGTCGAGCACAAAGACGCCTTCTTTGAATCGTTGACTAACCTTATAATCATTATCCCACTTCGCTGGAGTTATATGAGTAATACTAATTATGCATAAGATATTAAAACTATTTTCTTTTTCGCTATATGATAATATCGACAACATAAAAAAATCACCAAAGCACCTTTACAAAAGTATTTGCACCAAATTAAAACACATTTTTTTTCCAGCAGAGCACAAATAGCAGTAAACAACAACACCAAACATGTTTGTTAAGGAAAGACGAATAATCACTTAAGTTTACCGACGTCCCACTCACCTTCGTTTACCTTAGAATAAGCGACACCGTTTCGCACATCACCATCCATTTCCCCTACGGTATCCGGAATCTTACAACCCAATGTATCCGGCAGCAGCAAACTAATAGTCGCGGCTGCGATCGCAAGAGAAGCGAATAGCAGATAGGGAGCGGGGGCGCCATACCAGACGCCGAGAGTAACGGCGAACGGGGAGACCATAGAGCCGACACGGGACACCGTGCTACAATTCCGAATCGTAAATGAAAACTATATTGAACGCGCAAGTGATAGCGAGTTTACCAATAAGAGCTAAACACGTGATAACGATATCGCGATGGACAATGTTAGGAACGAAAGGGAACGCGAGGCAGGATAGACCACTGAGAACGAAGGTGGTAATAAGAGGAGTCCGACGGCCGCATCGATCTAGTACCGGAGGGAGGAATACGGCGGGAAGTTCAACTAAACCCAACAGTATGAAACTCACGTATTTATCGCCGGGAATGCTTTTAATATTCAGCGTAATTCCGTAGTAAACTAGAGCGCATACCGTCCAACGGAATGCTGCGACCACGATTCGTAGTCGCAACGTTCTGTGACGCAGGAAGATTAGCGGCGAGATTGAAGTTCTAGTGTTTTTATTTTTGGACAGTTTGACATGTAAACCGGGCTCTCCGGCCCAAGCGGCGTAGCGGTTTAGTACGACTTCCGCTTCCGGTTGGCGGTCTCTGGAACTCAACCACCTCGGGGACTCCGGCACGTACCAGACGCTGGCCAATAGGACGAGGCCGGGGAATGCCGCCGCTAACGTAAGATGGCGCCAATCTCGGTAGAGGTAAGCCAGCCCCGCGAGCGCAGGGAGACCGATGGAGAAGCAGACGTTGACAGAGTTACCGGCGGCGGCACGCCACTTAGAGCCGACGGATTCCGAGCAGAGAACGTAGCCTGCGATACCGATGCCGCCACCCGCGAATCCTACGATAAACCTAAACGCGGTGAACGAGGAGTAATCCGATGCGAAACTGGAAGCGAAAGCGGCCGCTGTGAAGATAAGCAGAGTGGAGTAGAAGGTCACCCGACGGCCGTACGTGTCGCTAAACCAGCCGCATATAATGGAGCCAAACATAGTGCCCAGCATATAGACGCTGATAGCGGCTCCACTCAGGTAATCTTTCTCGCAGATTAAATCCCATTCTGTGGCGATGCTGGTAAACCCGAGATCGGTGCTATAAGATATAGAGTCGCAGCCGGCTGCCGTGCAATGTTTTGTTGCTACTAACGACCGGGATACACTGTCGTTTATAATGCAGTTAGCTTGGGAAGGTATTTCCCCGGCATAGACTAGGAGACATGTCTGTAAGGCGGCAGGGATGCTGGCTAGAGCCAGAGTTAATACAACGAGGACTTGATAAGAACCTATACCGGTAGAACCGGCAACTAAGTAAGCCTCCTCTATATCCATCTTAGGATGTTTGGAGTACAATAAATTCAAAAATTCATAACAAAAAGTTGGTGATGGAATAAATTAGGCCTAAGTCTGTCTGTAAGTACAATCAAACAACGGCAAGCCAATCATAGCACTGTACAGCTGTAGCTGCGCGACTGACAGACTGAGTGACTATTCGGCTAACATGAGTATAAGGAACCAAACCGGTAATATTGGCAGGGAAAAAGTAAGAACCTAAATCGAAAAGTTCTGCCATTACAGACAAGTTAGCAGTGTAGTGTATGCTGTACAGTGTAGTGTATGCTGTACAGTGTAGTGTATGTAGTACAGTGTAGTGTATGTAGTACAAGCGCTGGTTTATACAGCAGCGTGTTAATAGGTATGAATTTTGTAAATAGTGTTGCCTGGCAACGATATTGGTGTAGGTAGGACGTTGTTCGCGCTTTTAGACCTTTAGCAGTTTAACCTGCCAAATTTAGGTGTCTTTTAGGTTATAAATCGACTTTAGCCTATCACAAGTATTTGATACACATAGAGTTACATTAGCCGAAGCCAGCCTATGCGCGACCATTCACCCACGGTTAAGGGAGACTGGATTCGGATGCTCTGACCTTATTGCGGTGTAGGCCTACTGTATTATTCGATTGATCGTTAATATATAATCTCTGACAAATATTATTCACTTTCGGGAAATATTAACAGTTCCTTTAGGACGTGGCGCTCTAAGTATGTAAACAGAGTTATGACTTACACTAAACACAACGGGATGGCTAATGATTCACGTATAAAGCGCATTCTTTAGGAGATGCTTTGTTATCTATCACACTCATGCACACTACCGCACACTGCTGCACACTGATCTGCCGACCTTCACTAATTTTAATCATATATAAGGAGAACAGCACCTGACACATGTAGGGTCTATGAAATAGCATTCAATTCACTCCAAAACCACTATAATGTAAGTCGCAATTGCTATATGTAACCGGTCTCTCTAACCTTCAGTATATCAAGAAGATTGGGGTTTTCTGATTATTTATCGATATTCTCCAAATATAACAATATTCCATCAACTGATACAATTAATAACCGACAGTAAATAGCAGTAAAAATAATGCGGTGAAAGGTATGTATAATATAAGATGCTGAGTTAATGCGTGACTTGAGATGATATGGTTTGATAACAGTTATACGTTTCAATGATCAAAGCCGTTCTAATGTTTGGCTAAAGTCTGAAACACAGAATAATTCCACAGCCGGTGTTCTGGGCTTAGGAAAAAAGGTAAACAAAGACCATAATGCATTGCGCGATTTCCCGGAGACTTCTGTACAAATAAAATGAAAATCGCTCTGATTGGTCGAGTGAGTGAGCCTGAACAAAGAAAGCCAAAAGCTACACGTCGACATATCAGCTGATAGATGTCGTCATCTGAACTACACTGTATTAAGAGTATTTTGGTGCATTGCGGCATAAAATTGCTAGTTATGTCCGCTAAAGTACACATACAGAAGAAATGGCTTTTTATGTCCACTAAAACACCTGTACAGTAAGGAAACGGCTTTTTATGTCCGCTAAAACACCTACAGAGTACTTTGCGGGGAAAATAACCAGCTAAATCCGCAAAAGCCTTTACAGACGTGGTGGAGGTGTATAGACTGTATAGTGTATATTTATGCTGATATATACATCTAAAGTTAATATACGGAATTATGCTAACAAACTAAAAAAAAAAAAAATGCTGTACAGCACAGCATACAGTGCGACCTACTGACCTACACACACGACTCTAAACAGTTTGAATACAGTTTTGTACTGCAGTTTTTAATTGAAGGTAAAATTTACTATTAAAATAAACTATTTACCTGGCAAATAGAACATTTTGCAATGTGTCATACACATTATTTCTCTAATAAACTTTATTTTCTTTTATAAATTGCCCTATCTTAAACAACGCAGAACAAACACAGACATAATAAAACTGCATTTGCTCATTTTTGGAGAGACAAGAGTTAACTGTTAACATATTATACGCAGTTAACGTATAGGCCCCTTACTATCGTTGAAAATTATTACGGTTACGCAGTAAAAAATATGATTAAAAATACTGACTTTATACATGGCTTCACCCTGTTGGTGGGGGATTCTAGAATTATTAGCTACAACTATACTACAGTAATTACTCTACTACAGTACTACTATGTCGAGCGAGCTCGGACAGTGGGATACAGGGATATGGATGGCATAAATAATCATCATAATATTAGGCCTACACATTTCCTGCCATGATCCATGCCTATCCGGTCCAAATCAAGGACTACTGAAGTATATAGGCCTATATACTAAAGCATAAGTCCAAATACATACATGTAGCATTGTCCCGTGACTGTAGGCCTATGTGTATTAGTGTGGATTAATGTTCAGGTTCAGATCCACGTGTTTCTCATTAGAAAACATGTTGCCAGGGTGATATGAGTGCGAGAGGCACCTCATAGCTTGTAGCTTGACCTTGGTGATATTTTTAATTCTGTAAATTTGATATTTATGTTTGAGGAATTTTTTTTATTGATAATATAAACGACGGTCGCGGTAATTTTATATATTTTATTCCCGCCTAAAACGCAAAAATGCGTCACTTAAACTTGTTATACAGTATTATGGTTTTGTTTAGAAATGGAAAAAATGAGAAAGCGCGTCACCGGGGGTTGAACCAGCGCTATACGTACGTTTCGGCCTAACAGGCCTCATCAGCGATTTGTGACGCGCTTTCTCATTTTTTCCATTTCTGAACAAAATCATAATATTACACCTTTAAATACAGTTGCATTAACAGCTCAACTCCAATTCACTTAAACTTACGAGTCACTACGACAAACTTTACATAGTCACTTTACATATTCTCTGCCGGATTAAGTTTATTAGTTACTGAAACAATTTATTATTCCATAAATTTAAAGGTTTTTGTCTAGATTTTTGTCACTAAAATATATTTGTTCCTCCAATAATAACTCTATATATTCGATTTAAATAAAGTAGCACTGCATTTCACGCCAGCTAGATAATGTGATAATTGTTTCCTTGGTACAATGCGTACCGTACAGTATAACTGAACGTGTACATTATTCTGTAATTTTAATTTGTTGAGCGTTTTTTTTTTAACTAAACGTTATTGAACTAAACTAAACTGTACAGTATACTAC
>JAUCBJ010003274.1:0-21283 GCA_032718475.1 Nemertoderma westbladi
AATGTTGTTTGTCCGGGAATTATTTCAGTGTTTTTCTTATTTTTTTAGCAATCAACAATTCAATCAAATGACCGATATTCGCTCGGGTATAAGTTTATTTTCTATATAGAGTTTATTATTATCGCTCCACCGTACTCTGTCACACGAGAATCGCATTAAATAACTCAACAACCGTTTGGCTTTCTGAGATGAAATTACCACACCATCTAGCGGTTGTATTATTTTATTGCTTTTCTTATTATAAGTATCCGATAATAAAGTAGAAACTAGATACAATTTCTTAAAATTTCCAGGGCTAATCTCGCTATTTTTCATCGTTATATATCATTATTAATATATTAATACTATATACTAAGAGTTCACGTTCATGGACCGATAAACAGTTGCCCCAATGATTGAAAAATGTTTAACCTAATTTGGTGAAAAACCAGTGCTGGATTAAGCCTCTGGAGGCCCTAAGGCACATTTTAGTAATTTCCAAAAATGGCCCGAAAATTGATATTTTTCCGCAAACCCTTTCAAAAGAAAAAGCTGCTAAAAACAACTGAAATTGTGAAAATATTGCGAAGTAAATATAAAGTATTTTAGTTGGATGACTGTGTGTAAATAAGTACTAAGTACTATTTTGTGATAGACAAAGTGTAGCAGTTACAAAATTGGTTCTAGAAGATCCAAATGGCACCCCTGGTTTTAAAAACTTTTAGTGTCATGAAAAATACCGTAAAATCTGTGACTGCCAGCTCTTATATAATGATCTGCATAGCAAAAAAAAATATTTTTTAAAATATTTTATCGAGCTCCTTTTTTTTAGCACCTAAAAATGTGTTCTAGAACATTTTTTTGGTGGTGTGCGGAGTGTCGAATTTAGGTAACTTGAATACTGATTCCTTATATTAGCCATTATATGCGAAATTCGCTCAGGATTTCAAATCTGCAAACAGTTTCATCATATCTTGTTTAGTTTTCGAGATATCGTGAAAAATGTGATGCGCACCCAAAAAGTGCGTGCGGCGCCAAATTTTCAATTTTCAGTAAATTGAAATATTCACTAAAAAATAAAAATTATCGATTTCTATAGGTTTTTTGCGATGCTGAATGCAATGGTAATATTTTCCAGAAGGCTGGGTGAATTGTCATACTACTTTTCATTTGGTGCTGAAATTTGGAAAATGAAAATCAAATTTTCAACCATTGGAAATTTTCAATATAAAGCTCTGATTTACGATTTATTAAGATTCTGTGTGTTGCTGAATGTAACAGTAATGTTTTCTCAATAAGAGGTTTACTGTGTATACAATTTTTACTAAACTGTCTAAAAAATATGATGAGATATATTTAAATTCTAATTCATACGTTTGTATTATTGTCATCCTACTTATATATTCTAAAATATTTCAAAACACAATACTTCGATTAATTATCTTTATGTATTTTTATTAAACTTTTATGAATATTTATATAACTTTTACAAAGTTTTGTATAACTTTTAGAGATTTTCTATGACTTTTTTCGGATTTTTCTATAACTTTTAGAAAATTTTATACCGCTTTTAATACATGTTTTGGAAATTATTATATAACTTTTGGTAATTTTTATACAGCTTTTGCTAACGAATATGATGCTTTGGGAAACATTATATACATAGTAAACCAGTTATCCAGAAAATAATACTATAGCATTCAAAACCATACAAAACCTAAAAAAAATAGCTAATCATAGGTTTAAACGGGATATTACCAAACTTATAAAATTTGTCATTTTTGTTTTTAAAATATCAGCAGCCAATGAAAAGTAGCACAACAATTCACTCAGACTTTTGGAAAATATTACCATTGCATTCAGCATGGCAGAAAACCTATAGAAATCGATAATTTTATTTTAATTCGTTATATATCATTATTAATATATTAATACTATATACTAAGAGTTCACGTTCATGGACCGATAAACAGTTGCCCCAATGATTGAAAAATGTTTAACCTAATTTGGTGAAAAACCAGTGCTGGATTAAGCCTCTGGAGGCCCTAAGGCACATTTTAGTAATTTCCAAAAATGGCCCGAAAATTGATATTTTTCCGCAAACCCTTTCAAAATATTTCTTTTTTTTATTTAAAAAATGTTTTATTATATTTATTTTTACGAATACAAGTAAATGTTTTCTGATACATAACGTCTAAAACTGTTGCGGGTCCTTACGTCCTCTTGCCTCTGATCCTACGGGCCAGTTTGGATATCCTTCGGCATTATGGTAACTCGATTGGCGTGGATAGTGCACAGATTCGTGTCCTCAAACAATCCAACGAGATAAGCCTCAGATGCTTCACTACACCTCTAAAATATCGTAGAGTCCTTCAGTTAATGATTCGCTGGTTCCCAATATCGAAGCGGTGTTTCCGATCAGGATAGCTATCAGGATACGCTGTAGTAAGAAGCGATGAGAACGGGGCTCATGCGTGTTGGCATGGAGCCTCATCCCGACTTCTTTGAGGAAAGCGGCTGTTCTCGGACCGGGGCGGCCAAATGTCTCAAAGGCAACTGGTTCGAACTGATAGCCCCGATCAATTAACTCCTGATACTTCCTAATCTTTACGTTCTCCTGATCCTCGGCTATGCGACCACCAATGTTTTGGCTTATTCTGAGATGGCTGGGGGCCAGCGGGTCGACTACTGTGGCATCCCAGGTAAGTGTTCTTCCCTGGCTCCAAGGAACTAATGTTACACCATCTACCCGCTTCCCATCGCTCAAACAGAGACCTGGCGGTTCACGCAGGGATGGCACGCCGCAGCTGTTTAGTGATCGCTTTACGATATCGTTCAACATGCTGTGGCGTGCTTGTCGACCTGCGCTCTTACTGCACGAGAGACCATGGAGACCGTCAGATTTAACGGGTTTACCGCACCGGAAACAGTTGTGGGGCTCCGTTACTTTACATCCCAGGCGGGTTGCTATTGAAATACGGAGCTGGGCATCTGTTAGTTTCAGGCCTAATGATGATACTGGGATCGCGTCGATCCAACAGCCAGGGATTGGGTCGTCTAAAGCATTTAGCCGGGCCAGATCATTACCGACAGCGGATTCGTGGAGGCAGCCACGGTTGAACTCATGGATTGGAGCCATCCATGAACTCTGTTTGGAATCGGTTGGTGCGATGATGTCAGTGGTGGTGTAGGACTGCCACAGTTCTAGTGCACCGCGAGAGGTGATGTCATTTGCGATGGGTTGGGGGTGAAGGGCTCCCGGGATATCTCGTACCGAGTAAACTTCTGGAGTGAAAAGGAGATTCGTGAGAGGTCTGCAAGCAGCCGCTGAAGCCAAATAGGCAGTCGGTGCGAGCTGCTTGGCAGAGCTCATCCCAAGGCCTCCCAATCGGGCAGGAAGTGAAGCCTGCTTCCATGCCTTGTCGTCGATTTGCGAGTTGGCGATGTCTTGGAGGGAGGATCGTTGGAGTTGGTCGTATCGCTCTAGAATCGCCGGGAATTCAAAGCATGGGGCGGAGCGCAAGAAGTACAGAAGGCGGGGTATGGCGAAGGAATTCTTCAGGAGGAAAAACGCGTGGTGACTATCGAGCGATGATAACCGGCTACTCATGGTCTCCAGATCAGATACCTTTGCCTCAAGACATTTCACCATTGCAAATTTCCCTATCGGCGCGCCCAGCATCGTGAGGTTGGCGAGGTCGGGTACTAAGATTCCCTCGCAGATGCTGTTGAACTCTTTGTGGATGCGATGGCGCTCCTCTTCGGGTGTTTCTCCCAGAAAAAATAACTCGCATTTCTTAGAGTTTAAAGTTAACCCGCACTTCCGTCCTTCCTCGATAACTGTCTGGAGATCCTGTAGCACGATCTCATATTTGTCTGCGAAGTTTCCATCATCGAGATACCAGACGTTAAATTTAGATTTCAGCGAGTGGTTGAGATCGTTCGTGACATCTCCAAACAATGCAGGACCTTCGGGGTCTCCCTGTTGCGGACCTTCTTCGGAGAGGATCACCTTGTCTCTGTGTATTAGGAAACTATAATCACTATAGGCTGCCCGGGTATAATTGTAAATCATCGGATAGCGCTGATGGATTGTCTCTAGGAGAGAGTCTCTACGGAGCGTGTTAAAGGCATTACTGAAATCGACTTTCAGTAAAACCGAGCAGCCGTTATTATCTGCTGAGACATACGAACGCGCTGCGTGTGCTGCTGCTTCGGCTCCGTTCTTGGTCCCGATGCCGAGCTGAGTGGAACCATATGAGGCTGACCTCTCTTCCTTCATGAGTGAGCCGACGTATTTTGAGCACAGTCGTCGCCATGTCATACCAACAGCAATTGGCCGGATTCCTACACTCTTCACAAATGCGAAGAGGTTTGCTCCAAAGAAGAGTGGTCCGATACAGTCTGGGATCTTACCGGCAACAACAAGGTCGACGAACTTGCACATGGAGTTAAGAAGTCGGGATGCTGCCTCTCCATTTTCGGCCCTTATGAGATCTTTGATGATCTGGGGTCGGATACCATCCGGCCCACCTGCGCTACCACTCGGAAATGTGGTGATCAGTTTGCGTAGTACCTGTGGTGAACAAGGTGTTGCACTTGGCTGCACTGGGGGAGGGGGGTCGCGTCTGTCTGCTGGGCGAGGAGGGTGCTTAGCTTTCAGGGCCTGCAGCGTCTCGGGAGTGTTCGGTGCCATAGAGTCTGTCGATGATGCGAGTCTGATAGCACCTCTGACATCGCCGTCTTCTATCTTCTCCGCGACTGCAGTGGCAAGGCGGATCTCATCCCGATTATTCTGATGTCGTGCCGATGTGGTATTCATTTCTGGAGGAGGCGTGATGAAGGGGGAACAAGTGCGGAATGCGGCGATGTTCTTGTTCACTTGTGAGGCTAGGGACAGTTGTTGTCGCCTTCCTCCTCGCTTAGGAGCCGCTATACAGCGGTGACCTGCGATCAGAAGCTTAAACCAACTATCAACCAATGACGGGTCTGCGACTATGGCCATGAACAGATCGGATAAGAGGCTGGCGAGATTAGCTCTGGATGCCTTTGGGACATGTTTTAGTTGCTTAGCCCGATTGCCAATTAACATTTTAACAAGAGTCTCGGGGTCTGTGATGGTGTTCGGCGATGTCACTGGATCATCAATAGCTTCGGCTGGTTGCTGGCTGTGTGAGGTTCCTCCTTGGATAGGTGGCAGTCGCAGGTCATCCAGTCTGGATTGACCAGAGCCGAAGCACCTATTATCGGTGGGACCATGAACACGTAATGTGTCGTTTAAGTTGATACGGACACTTTTGTTGCAGACAGGGCACACGCATTGTGACGGATCCCTTCTGAATTCGGCCCGGGACTCCGTTGGTGCGGATCTCTGAGACGATTGTGGCTGATTAGGTTCATCAGGCTGTATTGGCGTGGTTCTTTGAGGTTCGTCTTTTTCAGGCTGCGCTGGTGCTATTCTCTGAGGCGAGTGTGGCTGCCGAGGTTCGACAGGCTGCATGGAGTTGGGGATTCTAATGATGGATTCTAGTTCATCTAGTAGGGACTCCCTATATACCTGGATCGTCTCATCGTTGATGTCTAATGGGGATCCACCCTCGATAACCATCTTCGCAAACCGACAGAGGTAAACACCACATTGGTAGGAGTTGTATTGTCGCCTGGCCAGTGGTGGGTCGATTTTGAAGTGAGGGGGTGTTATGTTGAGCCTTCCAGCTTCTAACATTGCCCAATCTCTGATTATATTTACCACCTGATCATTTGAGTTCCCAAGTGAGTCGAGGTAGGCGATGTTTCCATGTTCTGGAAAAAAGGCAGCTAGAGTCCAGTGCTTACCATTCACGTTTACAGGAAACAGTATCAAAGCAAGCGAGAAGATATTAGTGTTCCGCGTCCAACGCTTCACCGATTCGTAGCCGCCATCGCTGGCTGAGTAGCGGTCTATAAAATGGTGCAGCACCAACACATCATCCCGGGATGTTCTTAAAGAATTTAGCACAACTTCGATAACGCTGTGCGTAAGCCACCCTCTGCCTCGAAGCGTATCAATATCTTTGGCTGTGATTGTGGTCCCGAAACAATCGTAGGTCGCTTGATTACTGGATGGTGTGTTCGTGTTGTTAACGGTTCTTCCTGATAGATATATAACGCTATCGTTTAGTTCCATTGAACCTAGTTTGGTTTTGCTTGATTTTTAGGTTTACAATCTTATTTCAGCATTAAAAAGCGTTTGCTGTATCGGTACTGCAGTATCAATATCCAATATCAACCAATATAAACCAGTAAGATGTATTACTATTATGTATTGCTCTTATTATTTGTGTTCTTTATCCGGTTTCTTTATTTAGCAGCTTAAATTTTTAAATATATCGCCCCTAAATAAATAATCTGTGGAGTTACAAGTTATTATATGCCTGAGGGTTAGCTATGCGTAAATTAACTCTTAAAATTTAGTCACCCTCTCTTACTCTATATTCTAGAATCATTCAAAAGAAAAAGCTGCTAAAAACAACTGAAATTGTGAAAATATTGCGAAGTAAATATAAAGTATTTTCGTTGGATGACTGTGTGTAAATAAGTACTAAGTACTATTTTGTGATAGACAAAGTGTAGCAGTTACAAAATTGGTTCTAGAAGATCCAAATGGCCATGTTTTACAAACCAATATTCACGTTGTCTCCCCTAAATCCCGTAATAATTCCTATAATATCAAAATTTCCGTACTAAAAGTGTTATTTATTTTTTACGCAAATTGTGTTATATTGTATGGAAATTTGTAGCATTTTTGAAATCATTAAGTTGTATTAATTTTCTAGAATATTAGCTACAGCATTTTTACATAATTATACTAAGGTAGGGATTCCCCATGAACATTATGAAATTGGCCTACAATTATTCTAGAAAATTTTAAGTTTCCCATTTCATTTAGCGCAATGTAGGCTACTATACTATACAGAGACTAGGCCATCATAAATAATTTTAAAGTTATTCTGGTATGTATTCAAGGTTATCACTTAGCCACAATTGTGAAAAAATATAGCACTAAATTTTTTATCCTAATTGAGCGACAAGTCGTAATTACGAATGCGGCCCCTTAACTGGGCAAATCTCTCCCTCTCCGCTATATTTTTTTTACAAATATTTAATGATATCAGGAAAACATTGAAATATAGATAGGCAGTATGCACTCGAATTTTTCGGTAGGTAGGAGAAATTAACTTTCTCACTACTTACTTTGCAAGCGTTTGCAAATAGTGTCTCCTCAATATTGCATCCTTTGTACATCAAGAAATATTGGTATATTTTTGCTGCTTTGTTGTTGCCGCTGGAAAGGCGGCATACAAGAGTAATGTATGTAAAGTGCAGGCTGACATGACTGGCATATTGGCATGGCATTAATTGCATTTCCTCTGATGTTTTGTGTGGCCATTTATTTGGTACGCAGCAAACTTCGGCCGGAGAAAGCTTCGCCCTCAAAATGATTATTAGCAACATTGTTTATTGTTTTGGTTAGAAAAAGTCATATGTAACCTGCCGTTTCTGGAATCTGATCACTTCCCCCGATCAGACGAAGATTGGACGCGGGTGAAGACGCGCCAAACCATTTATTTCACAAATATTCTTGAAATACAAAACTATTTACATGATTGTGTGAAAACTAGCACTTCTCAGAGTTATGACCCGAGTGTATTTATCTAACGAGCGAGTGGAGCGAGTGAGGTTTACATAAATATAAACGCTGTTAACAGAACAGTGCCCTTTTCACACAATGGTGAATGATGTATTGGGTGCGTAATTTTGTTACATTATGTGAACTTGTCTGCGTTTTCAACGCTTATAATTATTATATTTAAATATTGATATGTTTACTCTCTAGTGATATAAGTGAAATTTATATCCTTTTTAAGAAGTTGCTTGCAGTTATTGTAACAAATGTAAGCCTAACGTAAATAATCTTACACTTACAGTACAATATAGCTCTCATCGATAGACTGAGAACAGTCAAGACGTTTAGGAGTTTATTGCTATTAAGTTATGAATACTTTGCAGGATTCCGTAGAAAGCTGATAAGTTGTCATAATAATGTAACAAAATACATAATATGTTCTAGAATGGTTTGTATGTTAAATAGTCCGATGGCAGAGGTATGAGAATGAAAATGGTGGGAATGGGCGTCGCCTAAGTCCTGAGTGCCTTGGAGTGAGTTTCACAAAACAGTAGATCCATCTCTTAGAAACGCTGACCAACCATTCTGCCAAATTAACTACAGCTGTGTCACAATGTATCTACTGTACAGTATAATGTTCTCCTGTACCACTATATTAAGCAAAAACCCCCATGAGGGGATCAGCTTCACAGCCTGACTTCGCAGAGAGACCCGAGCCGTGAAATATGTCTTCCGCCAATGAAGAAAGGGCAACAATGAGTAATAATTCAATTAAACTGATTAGTCTGTCACCTGCCCGCAGTCGAAATATTGAGGGAGGGAAGTTTCTACTGTAACATCATCAATGGTCATTCTATTTACATAGAGAAATTAAATAAAAACGCTTAAATTACCTTTATTACTGTATTACTGTATTATTTCCCGCTAAAATATTGAGATTTTTAAACAGAGTCCGTAATAAATACCGTTATTTATATTATCCCCCAAAAATTTACAGCCAAAAATTTACAGGGTTTTACAGCCACCCGAAAATCGAGAACTTCTATCTTCAAATTACAATTCGCCATCAGTTTATCTTGTTTATGGAAGGGAATAAAGGCGCATGTCCCTGTACTCCATTGGCTGCCACGTTATGGGATTAGAAGTAACCTGAGAGGCGATTTGATTGGTGGTTGCACAGTTGGAGTGATGCATATTCCTCAAGATATGGCTTACGCAATGCTGGCGGGCCTACCTCCTGTATATGGTCTGTATTCAGGATTCGTAACTCCTTTGATTTACTTTCTGTTTGGAACTTCGCGACATATTTCATTAGGTGGTATCGCCGTTGTAAGTATGATGTATGGAACAACAGTTAACAGTCTAGTGCCAGACCCTAGCCAAGTCAGTGGTGAAAGCAATAATATAACAACCCAAACTTCTTACACTACCGAATACATTAGTTGCGTTATGACGTTGTCTTTCCTAGCGGGATTGATACAGATTGGTTTAGGCGTTCTTCAACTCGGGTTTATTGGCGAATATTTCTCTGACCCTTTAGTGAAAGGATTCACAACTGCAGTGGCTGTCTATGTGGCTGTCAGTCAAATCAAATCGGTGTTAGGCATTACTATTCAAATGAGAGGAAACACATTTGGTTTACCTTTAACTATAATAGATATAGCAAAGAAAGTACCGGAGGCCAACATCACCAGTGTTATTATATCGGTGATCGCGATGCCGACAATTTTAACTGTGAAACTCCTAAATATTCGCTTTAAGAAACATATTCCAATTCCGATACCAATTGAACTGATTGCCCTGATTGTTGGAACTATGGTTTCCCATTTTTTCAACTTCAATGAGAGATATGGCGTACCAATTGTTGGCTACATACCTACCGGTTTGCCTATTCCTCAACTACCGAGTAGTAAGTTTCTCAGCTCTGTGGGCGAGGCCTTCCCGATAGCTGTGGTTGCCTTCGCCATAGGTTTATCCATGTCGAAAACCTTCTCTAAAAAACAGAAATACTCAGTGGACGCAAACCAAGAATTGCTAGCACTAGGCCTATGCGGGACAATAGGATCTCTACTCAGTTGCTACACCCCGTCAGCCAGCCCTTCCCGGTCCGTTGTACAAGAGGACGTTGGCGGACGAACCCAGGTGGTCAGCATAATCTCCAGCTCCATCATACTGATTATGCTGTTAGCAGCAGGTCCGCTGTTCTATAGCCTTCCCACCTCTATACTTGCGTCTATTGTTATTGTTGCTCTGCGTGGATTGCTACTCCAATGTAGAGTTCTTCCTCGTTTATGGCGAATCTCTCTTTATGATTTCTCTATATACATCGTCACATGCCTCGCTACACTCCTACTTTCACCCACTATTGGTCTTCTCATCGGCCTCTCATTCAGTCTCTTCACCGTTATCGTAAGGATCCAACGCCCGAGCTGCTCCCTTCTAGGCCGTCTTCCACATACTGATCTGTATCGCGACATCCTGTATTACGACATGGCCAACCAAATAAACGGTGTTAAAATATTTCGTATGAACATGTCATTGTGTTTCATTAATGTTGAACATTTTATTGTTTCTTTATACAAATTCACTGGATTTAATCCCGCTCTATTACTGAAACAACAACTAACGCAGGTGAAAATAACCAATACAGTTGAAACGCCTTCTAGCGGTTGGTCTATGAATAGACTATTTCGTCGTCGACCCCCTACCCCAACAATCGCTATAGATTCCTCTAGTTGTTACTCGAATTCAAGCTTTGTTGATACAGAAAATGAAGTCAGTACATCACCTAACCGTAACGTTGACAACAACTCCGCTAAGGCCCCGCCCGTAATTCGTGTTATTATTTTGGATTGCGAGTCGTTTAATTTCGTCGACTCGGTTGGAGTTTCGACTTTGGAGCAGCTGTTTCTCGAGTGTCGTTCTGTCGGGGTTCGACTCTATCTCGCGAAGTGCCGACACAAAATCCGATCCATGCTCAAATCGACGGGGTTCTTCGACACTTGTCCGAAGGACCAAGTTTTCCTTAGTGTTCATGATGCTGTCTTACAGGCCGTCAGTGAGGACCCAGAACTTACTGCAGAGCTCTCGGATATTGGAACAAACCCGACTAATATGTCTACTGTTATTTCAACTCAATTGTAAATTATTTCTAGTTTAATATAGTTATCGTATAGCCATAAAATATAAGAAGTGGTCAGCGTCAGATGACAGTGCGGTATTAATTTATTTTGTAGTTAGTATAAGTATTATTAATTATAGTATGTAGTCCTTGACTAGCTATTACTAATGTAAATAAGTATTTAAAGCAATAATACTTGAATATTTTTATTTTTATTATTAGTGATACATTGCATTATTATTATTTATTTTTCAATTGGACATTATTTTTACGTTTTCCTTAGAACGCAGGTAAATTAGCAAAGTCATTAAATATCACAGTTTAACATTATTTTCGAGGATTAGCTGCCATTCGTTCTCATAAATACTTAAAAAATAATTAATTAAGATTCATGTCAAATACCTTTTATACTCAATGCGCCATATTTAATACATTTTTTAGCTTTTAGAAATATAATAATCCTTTTTGTACGAAATATATATAATTTATATTTAATATATATAATGATATCATGAAATTATCGTTTCTTTCATAATTTAAACAGCGTATTGCATTTTAAATATATGTTATGTAGTACATTATTTTAACTATGTTTGTGGTGATTCATCAATCACGCTACCCTCGGTAAATAACACAATCCTAGAGTATAAATAATGTTGTCTCCCCTAAATCCCGTAATAATTCCTATATATCAAAATTTCCGTACTAAAAGTGTTATTTATTTTTTACGCAAATTGTGTTATATAGTACGCAAATTGTGTTATATTGTACGGAAATTTGTAGCATTTTTGAAATCGTCAAGTTGTATTAATTTTCTAGAATATTAGCTACAGCATTTTTACATAATTATACTAAGGTAAGGATTCCCCATGAACATTATTCTATTGGCCTACAATTATTCTAGAAAATTTTAAGTTTCCCATTTCATTTAGCGCAATGGAGGCTACTATACTATACAGAGACTAGGCCATCATAAATAATTTTGAAGTTATTCTGGTATGTATTCAAGGTTATCACTTAGCCACAGTTGTGAAAAAATATAGCACTAAATTTTTTATCCTAATTGAGCGACAAGTCGTAATTACGAATGCGGCCCCTTAACTGGGCAACTCTCTCCCTCTCCGCTATATTTTTTACAAATCTTTAATGATATCAGGAAAACTTTGAAATATAGATAGGGAGTATGAACTCGAATTTTTCGGTAGGTGGGAGAAATTAACTTTCTCACTACTTACTTTGCAAGCGTTTGCAAAAAGTGTCTCCTCAATATTGCACCCTTTGTACATCAAGAAATATTGGTATCTTTTTGCTGCTTTGTTGTTGCCGCTGGAAAGGCGGCATACAAGAATACACGAGTAATGAATGTAAAGTGCAGGCTGATTTGACTGGCATATTGGCATTATTGCATTTCCTCTGATGTTTTGTGTGGCCATTTATTTGGTACGCAGCAAACTTCGGCCGGAGAAAACTTCGCTCTCAAAATGATTATTAGCAACATTGTTTATTGTTTTGGTTAGAAAAGTCATATGTAACCTGCCGTTTCTGTAATCTGCTCATTTCCCCCGATCAGACGAAGATTGGACGCGGGTGAAGACGCGCCAAACCATTTATTTAACTAATATTCGTGAAATACAAAACTATTTACATGATTGTGTGAAAACTAGCACTTCTCAGAGTTATGACCCGAGTGTATTTATGTAACGAGCGAGTGGAGCGAGTGAGGTTTACATAAATATAAACGCTGTTAACAGAACAGTGCCCTT
The DNA here is from genome assembly GCA_032718475.1 of Nemertoderma westbladi. NCBI lineage: Eukaryota > Metazoa > Xenacoelomorpha > Nemertodermatida > Nemertodermatidae > Nemertoderma > Nemertoderma westbladi. The sequence continues at coordinate 12,530 of JAUCBJ010003274.1, forward strand.
TTCACACAATGGCTGAATGATGTATTGGGTGCGTAATTTTGTTACATTATGTAAACTTGTCTGCGTTTTCAACGCTTAAAATTATTATATTTAATATTGAAATGTTCACTCTCTAGTGATATAAGTGAGATTGATATCCTTTTTAAGAAATTGCTTGCAGTTATTGTAACAAATGTAACGTAAATAATGTTACACTTACAGTACAATATGGCTCTCATCGATAGACTGAGAACAGTCAAGACGTTTAGGAGTTTATTGCTATTAAATTATGAATACTTTACAGGGTTCCGTCCTATAGGCCGCAATGCTGTAAATGGTACCTCGCTCGTTGTGGATGTGGAGATATCACTAGAACGCTGATAAGTTGTCATAATAATGTAACAAAATACATAATATGTTCTAGAATGGTTTGTATGTTAAATAGTCCGATGGCAGAGGTATGAGAATGAAAATAGTGGGAATGGGCGTCGCCCTGAGTGCCTTGGGATGAGTTTCACAAAACGGTAGATCCATCTCTTAGAAACGCTGACCAACCATTCTGCCAAATTTACTACAGCTGTGTCACAATGTATCTACAATGTTCTCCTGTACCACCATATTAAACAAAAACCCCCATGAGAGGATCAGCTTAGCCTGACTTCGCTGAGACCCGAGCCGTGAAATATGTCTTCCGCCAATGAAGAAAGAGCAACAATGAGTAATAATTCAATTAAACTGATTAGTCTATCACCTGCCCGCAGTCGAAATATTGAGGGAGGGAATTTTATAATGTAACATCATCAATGGTCAGTCTATTTACATAGATAAATTAAATAAAAACGCTTAAATTACTTACTGTATTATTACTTGCAATTATTTCCCGCTAAAATATTGAGTTTTTTAAATAGAGTCCGTAATAAATACCGTTATTTATATTATCCCCCAAAAATTCCATGCCCCATTTTCTTTACTCTCCCCCAAACAAAACCCTTTTAGAATTGTTAACCTTCTCAGGGAGACAACACATTTATTGAACTGTTATTTGTTATTTTGTACAAAATAACAAATAACAGTTCAATAAAGATAGATTGTAGCCGTAAAGATGGTAAACATTTTGTATATGTTTAATGAAATTGAGTAAAAAATAAAAAAGTAGTAGGGAATTTAGTGATGAAAAAAGTCAAAATCGACAAACTGATAAAAAGGTTGTTTTATACAGAGAGGCATAAATATAAGCAATATATTATGTGTTGAAAAGAGCGTTTTGAGGTCAAAAAATAATTCAATGTTGAAAACCGATATCACCTTTTATGAAAGCCCTTCTATCAAACCACAAAAAATTGTGTAAATTTTCAATTCATTTCTGTAGGGGTAATAGTGAGCCCCCTTAAAGCTGACTGGTCCCTGTAGGTATTTAGCAATTTTGATCGGTTCTTGGAAATGTGTTATTTATTTGCTGTATGGTAGGTTTCGCAGGGTACTTATCTATACTGTATACTGGACTTGCTGAGAAATATAACACACCAAAAGTGTGGGGCTTAGTGCAAAGATATAATATTTCTGATCTATATTTGGACTTGCTGAGAAAGTAATGTTCTTCGATAAGAGAAGTAAATAAATAAATGGAAATAAATGGAAATAAAAGGAAATAAGTACTTTTTGTCACTAATTTTAATTTACCCAAATTCAATTATGCTTTCCGAGAGTTTTAGGTTTTGCAGGAATTGCATCTAAAATTCCATCGAATGCAAAATTTAATACACGAGGGCAGAACATCTGAATTTTGGTTAAATGAAATTACAGTAGTGACAAGTTATTTCTGACACGTTTTTTTTTATCAACAACTATTTTATCTACAACAAATTTATCCTTTTATTTATTTATTAGGGCCTATATTAATAAAACTCGTTTCCGGTGAAAAAAATTAATTTCGCACTACCATCTTCAGGCCGTACATTAATGACCTTGATTTACGATGTACAGTATTTCATGCAGGCATATCAAAACGTCAATATTTAGTTGTTCTAGAAAGTTTTAAGTACGTAACTACAAATAATTCCCCACAAATAAATAAAACTAAATTCTCCATTGTTCATAATTAGCACTTTAATGTTTTATTATTTCCCTGCCATCAGATCAGGTCTTGAACTAATAACACAAGCAGCTGTCGGTCGATTGAGCTACAATTTTGCAATTTCTACCCCAAATCTAGTGATAGGAAGTAGTCGAAAGATGCACTTTTGTTCTGTTTTCTAGAAATTTTAGTGAGAAACAAATTTGGCTTTTCAGATAAAATAATTTTTTTCACAGGAATGACTCGCTGAGAAAAAATGGCCCGTATTTTCGTCTGGCCCTAAGGCACGTGCCTTATATGCCTTAAGGTTAATCCGGCACTGTGAAAAACCTAAAACAACGTGCGAAATGGTCTTGCGTGGTATCGCTACTGAGGTATAGACTGAGCCTCAGTGCCTCGGTGAGGTGTGTTAGAGTTCGTGTTTGTGGGTTGATAAACAGTTTGCCCCAATGGGTTGAAAATATCGGCCCTAACTCTTATATTATCATCCGCTTTTTGGTGAAAGTCTAAAAGAAGGTATGTAAATGGTTTTTGTGTGGCGTAGTTTCGCTATATGTTTGAACAATAAAATGGCTATTTTTTGGGTACACTTGCCGCGCTATATAACTTATTTGACTTGCGTCGTGAGGATTTTTTGTGAAAATACAATATTGGGCATTTAGGCTTCTCGTCCGCGTTTCTGCTCCTTTACTGAAAAAATTTTGTGTTATATAGATAATGAAACAGGAAGTATGATGGCAGGTTTTTGTGAAGCTTTCTGTTAAACTCTCATCACTCTTACTTTCGCTTAGCACGTCGTCTATAATAATCAGATCGTTTTTGTGGAAAATAGAATTGATTTTTTGTGGTAAACCTTTGAATAGATGTGTTATACCTGGGAATTCAGGTGGGGTGGCACCATAAAATAATAATACACGCTTTGGGGTTATGTCAAAAACTAAATTTTTATTTTTTACAATTTTTGATACCAATTCTGTTTTTCCTGAAGAACTTGGGCCCGCAATAATCATGGCCGAACCCACCTTGAAAGAGGCGTCGAATGATGTGATTGGTTCGTGTGATATCGCTGGCCCCTGTGACGTCATCGATAGGTGGTCACTCATTAGATTGGAAATCTAGCAACTTGTCGGTTGACGCGTGTACCTGTGGTACTAGGTCTATACCCCGGCGGGATTGGGCTATTTTTCTGCCTCTTACAGCCGTTATTATGGGTGATATTTTCCGATAAGCATTAAGCCCACTCATTAAACCAGAGATTAATAGATTTATAAATCCGCCCCTTTGCACCAATCGTTTACGGTAAATTCTAATAGGATATTTGGCTGTTGGTTTTTTAGCAATCTCCCGTATAGTTTTTTTATGGTGTTTTAGCCTCGCGATTGTTTGCTCAGGAATCTTTACGTTACCATTTAATACATTTAGAATAATATTAATTAGAAAACTTATAAGTTCGTCGGTTCCGCCAACGCGTAAGAAGGTTTTTCTACTGTTGGGGGAGGCGTTAGATAAGAACCTTAAATCCCCATCGAATTGTTTAATTAAAGCTTTGAGCGATTTCATTTACATATATATATATTAATATTAATAACATGTATAAACAAGAACAATAATAGTGTGTAATAAAACAAAAAACACTGTCACCATTATAAATAGTATCAAGTATATGCGCGAGCGTGGTTTTTTGTGTAGTAATATACGAGAACAATAATAGCGTGTAATAAAACAAAAAACACTGTCACCATTTTTTTTTTACTATAATACTAAACACATTATATAATGCGAACAATGAAAATATGTAGAAAACAAATCCACATTAAATATTACTATCTAAATCACCAATAAAATTTAAAAACTTCGGAAAAAATGCACGAAATATCCGGGGTCTAGCCATACACACAACATTTCGTGTGTAAAAAACGTAAAATGTTATGATATTAGAACTAGTTTTACCCCGACGATAAAACTGCACAAGAATATTATTAAATATCTCCGGCTCATATTTCACCTCCACATTATAATAATTATCTAAAAAATGAAACCCGGCCGTTTTCATTAATTTCCTATAGTCTATGTCTAGATTGTTACTAATATAAGTTTGGCTGTTGATTGAAATAAAAGTTAGTTTATAATCAGTATGCTTATATATATACTTAATAATTTTTTTTATTTTAGGCGATTTACCGAGTACAGTGACCTTGCCGCTCGGGAAAAAGAGACACGTCCCACTGCAAATTTTGACAATATATTAAAAAGGCTTTATGACGAGTTTCCCATTTAGAATTCCTTTAGTCAGTACATCGAATGATATGTGACCACTGACCAACCTCAAACTTATATTACTGTTGACAACACTAAAAGACATTACAGCCCACTATTCTATAATGGGCGGCATATAAAGCTCTGGGGCTGGCGCTTTGTGATCCAAATATGTTTTATAATGACCATAAGGTAGGCTTTCATTAGTTGATATGTAGTATCTTTTATCTTCCCACAGTGTTAGCGATTTTTTTTGTGAAACGGTGTAGACTTTATGTAAATTCGATTGAAACCTTTGAATGTATTCGTAATGCTCGCTAACCTCATTATATACTTTTTAAATATGAGTCGTGGGAGAGTTTCTTTTTTAAAGCCATTTTTCCTATGCCTTTAGCGACACGTTTTGGAACTGACCCCCCTCGAAAGCTATAACATTTTAGTCTGTATAAAATAACCTGTTCAAATGGGATAGACTTCCCTTCATCCTTTAAATATCTATATTTCCCTTTCTGTTCTACTGTATACAGCGGATGTGTAATAGGATAATTTGAACAGTCTATAAAACTTTTTTTGATAGTACCAGATAAAAATTGGTGTTGGGATTAACCAACACACTGTAGAAAAAATGAATCGGTGTCCCCACCTAACAAATGTATTTTACAATTTAATTTGGCTTCCAAGGGCTTTAAATTATTGTATAAAAAAGTGTAGTAATCTAACTTTGACAAGTCCAACACAGCTTGGCTTAAAAAAATAGGTTTTTCCAAACAAACCGCGGTTTTAGATAGGATGTGACCAGATAATGAATCAGTGAACATAATTAAATTTTCGTGGTTCGGCTTGGATAATAATAAGTCACATTTCTCGATTGAGTTACATAAGCGAAATGAGACGCGGTTCCGTATATTCTCCATGCTTTTCCCAAAAAGCGCGTTATTTGTTTCTTTGTGAACCTTATCATAAAAGTCATTGCTAGCTATTTTTCTTTGCTGGGTGTTATATTCAATAAAATCCTTAAAAATGTAACCTTGCTTAAATCTAATAAGTTTATGAACTTTAATCAAGCGCATTCCATGATGAATATGAAAGCGCAATAATTTTAAATGTACACCGTACTCATACTTATCAAATTGGGTTAACATCAATTTTTTTGCTGGGCTATTGAAAATTTTATCACCATTATAATGCCGCCAAAGACTTTTCATGTATGGACTGAGATACCTACTATTGAGTTTAACATGCTCCGGTGCAAATGGAAGCTAGGCTGTGGTATCATGAATAGTCGTTGGGTATCCGAGGTCTACTACGGCAAAATATCCGTATATATCTTCAATTTCCAGACTCTTGATATCGACACTATCAACGTCCAACCATTCAAAGTCAGAATAAGGAATTTTTTTCTCCGACAAAGAACCACTATATAAACTGTTGAAATCTAAATTATATAAATGAGCCTCAGGTTTATTAGGGTCGTATGTTTCTGTGTCCGGTATATTCGAATTTGCGATATGAAGGTTGGTGTAAGAAATTCCGCCCCTAATGGAATTTTCGAATGTTAAATACATTTCATGGACTGCGAGTAGACGAATATGTGACTTGGAATATCTCAAGGCTGCGTCCCAACTGACCCCAGCCATCGGAGGGGCCGAGCGAATAATGTTTAGTACAATAAGCGCAAAAATTTTCAAAAATATCGGCTAGTAGCAACACGTCAAGATGTAAGTAAGCTTCCAAATAATCAAAAAGTGTCTCACATCCAAATTGTTCCCACGAAAGATAAGCAAATGTATATTCTTCAGGGCTAATAGATGATAATGTTAATTCGCTGTAAAACTCTTTCAGATGCGGTAATTTAGTATCCCCCAATTTACTTAATGAATCAACATATTCATAAGGAAAAACTGACTTACGTCGTAAAATTTCGTCGGTTACATTTGGATATAATTTTCTCATTTGCTTCACAGTGTGTGGGATAACGGTTGTTAAATCTAGCACATCTTTTGTCAAAAACCCGGCCAAAGCAGAAAGGGAAAACCCCATAAACGCGAATGAATCAATAAACTGTATAGTTATCGATTTGCTGGTTGGGAGCCCTCTTACGTCCATTTCCGGAATAGCATAACAGAGCACGCTATGTGCTTCTGATATTGGAATATCGATGCGGAGTGAGATATACCTTTCAGTATTTTTTGTGATGGTTTTAATGTCCCAGTTTTTATATTTATTATCGGCAAACCCTTTTTGTAAAATTAAATGTGAATCATAAAAATAGAAATTATGTAAGACAACTGGGGATGGTTGATAGGACAACAAGGGAATAGGTGATGTTTAACACTTAATTGTTTATTACAGGAAATACACACCACACCAATGAAAGCTCCGTTGTAATGGTTGTGATGCATTACACTTGGATTTATATCTTCCCAAAAAAATGATTTACAATTAAAGCAATTCGTAGCATGCGTGTAAGCTTCGTGTTGTGTCTGATCCAGGTGTTTGGGGTGGTGTGTGTTAAAGGTAGACCATTCATAGTACTTAAATAAATCAAAAACCAGACTATCGATAAAATTCTGTACCGAGTTATTATCAATATTTTGTCTAAATGTAGACAAAAATAAATTTGGTGGGTTAATTAATTTGCTATTAGGGACAATCAAATATGAAGCAGCCGATGGGAGATGTTTGGCTATATAATATTTTTTTATATTATTTGCTGGGGCTAGCACCACTTCGAAATCCGTATATACTATAAAAGGTGTACTCACAGACTTATAGTAATTAGTAAAACGTAAATTCAGTTTAGATGGCATCTCCTCTATTTGGTGCCCACCTTGCCAACACCCTAATCTATGGCATTCTAACGCATTTGGACTGTAGAAGCCACGAATACATTGCTCACAACGAAGACAATCAGTGTCGCTATTGCCTTCCCCACGACTGTTAAATAATCTATTTAAGTTGGAAACACCGATGATGTGATTTGTCGAGGTTAAATTTTGGCGTTCAATAATAAGCATTAAATTTAGCAGTCTTTTACCTTCAGCTTTTTAGCGCTCGGTTGTCGTAGAAAGGAAATTTTCTCGCTACTTCTATCGAAATACAATAAATTTATTAAATAATTTGGATTATTTTTTTCAAATTTTAGAATATTTAGTTTCCCTGATAGGGTAGAATCTAATTCACTTAAATTAAAAAACCCTAAATACTGATTATAAGAACTTTGGCATGAAACATGGCGCAGTGTGTGATCACCTGATATATGTTTCGAAAATTTTGCTGTCAGGACCGCCCACTTAAAACATTCACCTTCATTACACGGTACATTTATTATACAATGTTTATTTTTTAATTTTGTTGGAATTGATTAGTTGGCATCATATCACTGTTATGCCCAAAACGATATACCGATTGCAAGTATTACGCAATAGTAAGTTTAATGCACGATACAGTTACAAGTTTCCAACCGCTACCCCGCCTAATAAATTGCAATATTTTTTGCGCAGATATGGGGAATGACTGCGGAGTACGACGCATCAAAATCCGTGCTATTTTCAATGTAATTATCTGTACCGGCCGAAGTAAAATGGAACTCATCTTGTAATGTATAATTAGTGTCATCGTGCTCCATTATCACCGAAGCAATCACCCACACTCACCCACACATAAAACATATCAATAAAAGTCGATGCAGTCAAGTTAAAAGCGCATGAAGCATATATCCCCATATAATTTAAATAATTCGGCACATCTGGATACATCTCATTAGATGGCATATTATGGGTAAATTCCTGAACGCGTGATTCGTGACATGTTTTTGAGAGATGAAAACCTTTGTTGGGTATAACTGAGCTGTTTGTAACGCTTACAGGCAAACCAACATTGAGATCCGGTTGAAATGTCGGTTCTGATTGTTTTTGATTATGTTTGTGTTTGCGAGAATTGTAATGGTTTCGATGGCGATTATGTTCGATATATGAATCGAAATTTTCGAAATCTTCGGAGCATGTTGGGCAGGATAGCGTATAACTGTGGTAGGTATAATTCGGGCGAGACAACCTGCAACATCTATTACTGTGAAATATTGCTATTCTTTCGGAAGTAGTTCGGCAATTACAATTATCACAAACATACCCATAGAAATGTGTGCGTAAATGCCGTAAATAATTTTTCTTAAGTATAGTACAACCGCAAAAAACACAAATATTCTCCACCATTACAATTATTACAATTATAATATATTTATTATCGTAGCTACAGAAAACATATTTACAATATTGCTTTATGCTTTAAAATTAATCCATAATTAATAATATTATACCAATGAAAGAGATGCAGTAGATTATATGTAGATAAATATATCCAATACCCAGCCAGCCACCCTATACTAGAAACCGTTTAACCAACCAAAATTTACTGAACTGACAAATTATCTATTTATATGCTCT
>JAUCBJ010003275.1:0-27575 GCA_032718475.1 Nemertoderma westbladi
AAGGGCAGTCAGACTCCAACATCATCGAACTGAAAAGTAAATTCGACGCGGAATTCCGTCGTATAGCCTTCGATCCTACCGAAATAAAAACTTTCGAGGATTTTGAATGTCTCATCCAGAAACTCCACTTACTAAAGGGGGTCGCGTTTCGGTTGAGTTACACCGAACCGATACACCGAGACCTGCTGCCCATAAACAATAACGACAATTACATCCACGCGCTCAACGCCTGCAAGAGCATACTCAAACTAACAGTGCAACGTTGGGGGGAGGGCGATAACTCGGTTCGAACTCTCACGCGGAAACCCAAATCCACGCTGTTCGCTTCGAGTAAACCGGAGGACCGGACGATGTTAGTTATCGGGATTCCTCAAGACTTCCGTCGCGTTTCCGCTATCGTAGATGTCGATATAATCCCGGAGACGCTCCGTCGTGTGAAACTCCACAAACACACGAGTAACAAGCCCCTGGGGTTCTACATTCGGGACGGAATCAGTGTCCGGGTCACGTCGCACGGGTTGGAGAGGGTCCCGGGGATCTTTATATCGCGTTTGGTCCGAGGCGGGTTGGCGGAGAGCACCGGCCTACTGGGGGTCAACGACGAGGTGCTGGAGGTCAACGGGATCGAGGTTTACGGGAAAAGTCTCGATCAGGTCACCGATATGATGATCGCAAACAGCGCAAACCTAATAATAACGGTTAAACCGTCCAACCAGAGGAACACACTGCCGCCCAGTCGAGGGTCACCGGGGGTCGGTAACCGTCTGTCCACCGCCAGTCTGGGGTCCAACGCTCTCGAGTACAACGGCGACGAGGACGACGACGAGGTTCTAGATTACACCTCGTCGTCTAGGAAACAGGCCGACGGAGTCGAGTCGGCGCCGCTCAGTCGCGGTCCCCACGGGAACAGTTACCATGGCTACCCCACGGTCAGCCAAACAGAGACTCGTTACGGGGGTTCCTACAGGGAGCCGCGGGTGACTCCCGCAGCCAACGGGAGCGGCGCGGCCTTCCAGCAGACCAGTTCCGATCTGCACGGCCACCCGGCCCTCCAGCAGACCAGTTCCGATCTGCACGGCCACCCGGCCCTCCAGCAGACCAGTTCCGATCTGCCCGGCCTCTCGGCCCACCATCAGCCGAGCAGTTCTGACCAACACAGTGACCAATCAGGGGCCGGTTCCTATGTGACCATCCAATCAGTGCACAGCAGTAACTACCCAACTGGTGTGAGCGGCGGGGGTCTAGAGGAATGCGACATATAGTTCCATTTATTTTATACAAACACACTTTATTATTATTATTATTACTATTAATTATTTTTATACTTTATCTAATTCTATTGACAATTATTGGGTTTAATAATCCGCCGGTATTTTATCTTTAATCGATAATTTATTGAATTTTTTTTGATAAAAGGGTTTCTTTTCTCTTTCCTCTATCTACTAAGTGCCTCGCCGAAATATAATTACCGGTATTAGATTCAATAATGAAACTTTCTGATTTAAATTTTGTATAATTTAATTATTCTAATGATTTCTTTTATAACTAATATACCAAGTATATAATTAATTATTCAGTGCATGGCTATGATTATATGCATGGAGCATGTTCATTTAGTGTTTTGGGTATTACAATAATATTAAGTTATGAATAATTAATTTTACACATTCGTATAATTCCATCATCAGGTATTTCGACACAGCGTATAAATATGGTGTATTAATGTTGTATATTTATTTAAGCATGATTGTGTGCACGTGAATAATGATGATTTTGTATTTTATATTTTTAAGAATCACTCAATCGATGTTGTTGTTAATTAATACAATTAATTATTTGTGCTGATTGCAATTTTCCTCGGTAATATAAATGTGAAATTCGATTAAGTTTAAGATGTATCCCAACTCTCATCTTTTTCAACTTACGGCATTGGAAATAAGTCAATCGGACTAGTCTGATAGTATCTGCCGTTTCCGGTTGAGGCATTAATGTGCGACAGGAGTCGAGCGACGGGCGAACACAGTAATTGTTTTGTTTGAACTGCCATCAATAATCAGACTGATGCCCAGCTTGCGTCATTGTGGGTTTTGTGTAATTTGCCATTAAAAAAATAGTCCACAGGAACCAACGGTTAAGAGAATTAATCCTATTGCTTCCATATATTTTAGTAATAAATTTACTGTCGTAAATGAACGAAAGGTACAAGTTTCTATTACAATTAAACCTCCCGGTACATATCCGGAATCCTCATCGTATGGCGCACTTCTATTTTCATTGCAATTACACCTCGCATATCCCTCACGCCTCACGATAGTGTAAAGTTAGTTATGAAATGTATTGGTGTTCGCCCTGAGGTCTTTAAAATACCCGAGTGTTTGACGCTCATCTATCCCATCATAGTAGACATGTACCGAACAACAAGAGTCCCACAAGAAATGAAAACAAATAAGTTGGTGCCAGTTCCCAAGAAGGGCAACCTAACACTCTATGGTTCTTTTCGGGGAATCTCATTGATCTCGATTGCTGCAAAGCTATACAATAGGATTCTATTAAATCGCATCAGGGATCCCATTGAGAGACTGCTACGTGGAAATCAGAATGGGTTCCGTAAAGGTCGTGGGACCATGGAGCCCATTTTGGCACTTAGAAGGATAATTGAAGAGTTATCAAAAAAGAAAGACAGGCATCTGGCTGTTATCTTTGTTGACTTCTTCAAGGCCTTTGATTCAGTCTCTCGCTCACGTATGTTCAGCATACTTTCATTATATGGGATTCCTGATGAAATTATTGCAGCAATCAGATCAGTATACGATGGTTCGACAACATTTGTGTCTACTGTTGACGGTGACACAGAACCATTTGAAGTGTTATGGGGCGTCCTCCAGGGAGACGCACTTGCAACATTCTTGTTCATAATTGTTGTTGACTATGTTCTACGCATGTCCTTAGATAGTCCTCATAATGATGATGGGGTGATGGTAACTCTACCTACTGCTATTATTATTACTATTACTATTTATCACTATTTTTAATAAATATGCTGTCAGAATGCCATACACCTATAGCCCAGAGCCCCGAAGTTTACTTATAGACTGGCTATGAGGTTTATATTGTCTGTGGTAGTTGCTACAAGTCTAATTTACCAGAAAATTATGAAAAAGAAAACATTAAAAATGCTTAACAACACTAAACATGCATAACTATTATTAACTAGTCATATTTACTAAATTGTTGCTCTTTAGCGTCATATTTCTGCATTATATATCGTTTTTTTTTATGTATTGACAAATTACCCCGGTGATTTTCTCAACGGTTTTGCCGTAACTGCTATAGTCCCAGTTGTACACGTTTGGGGGCATCGCGCAGGACGAGGCTCAGAGATACAGATTAAAATTGAGCAATTCTATCCCAAAATCGGTACTTAAGAAATTTAAATAAATAATTAAGAACATTTAACCAAAACGCCAATATGAATAAATCAAAGAAGAGAGGAAAGATCCCCCCCCCCCACCCCCCTTGTTTCAACCGCCCTCTTAATCTGCACCACCCCAACCCAAAGGATCACAGATGATTAATGAAAGGCAGAGGTATTAACAGTTTAAACAATTTTGGTATAAACATAAATTAGTATAAACAATTTTGGATATAAGCCTTCTGCAGTGGTAATGTTATTGAAATCATGAAATGAGATCTGTCTATTACCTGAGACGAAAGCAATAACACAGACTCTATCTATAGTGTAATAGGAGGTAGGGAATACAGGTTTCTATCTCGTTATCTTGCTGGCCAATCTCTCTACCAGCCGTGTGGTTAGTTACATACAACCCCCCCTCCACTGGCATTCCCAGCAACTGGCTGCCTTACACACACATCCTTCCCATCTATGTACCAGCCAACTTGCATGTCGACCAATAAATGAGCAGTATTTAATGAGAATCAATTTTTTATGCCGTTTTAATTACTTTAGATCAATTAAAAACACAATTATTAAAGAAAATCACTTGAACTAATTAAAAACTATAAAGGAATGGGGTATGGGGAATACAGTTATATAATTTTGAAGTATAATTATTTATATCTTATACTAGAAAATAATTAATATCCTTTAAGAGGCAGGTTGAAATTGCTGTTTTTATCCTAATAAACTTAATTCACTAATTAACTGCTATTATCTTAGCTTCTCGAAGGCCACACGAAATTCAACTTGGAAAATTTCTAAACTTTGGCCAGACTACATGTGTACCAAGTTTGGTTAAATTTCATTAACATTTGGCTGAGTTATTAACGTTTAAAATTTGACACAACAGAACAACAGACACACCGATTGAGTTAATGGTACCCGTATGCTAAGCTCGCTTATTTTCGTCGCTCGCCCCACAACGCCGCCATTATTGCCATCATAGAACTGATCAGACTGTATGATCTTGTTGTCCTGTGACAGCCAGGATGGTGAGAAGAAATATGGTGGCCAGCCTTATAGCAGTTATCGTATCAACCTATGCATGCAGGCGGCTGGTGAGAGGAAAACATGGAGGTCAGTCCTGGCATTGGAAGTTTAAAGCGTGGTGTGAGAGCGGGAGATTCGAAACAACATTTACAGTGCATACTGTACTTTTACTTCAGCGATCATTCCAGTCTATCAACAACGCCTACCGGTATCTCCTAGCAGCCTGGTTAATTCGTGTGCTCTAAAAGGTGTAGGCCTACTGTTAATTTTATAGTAAACTATTTAGTACCGTAACGGTAACCATTTATTGCATCGCATTAATATTATCTTTGGTTTACAATCACGATTCATCCAATCTCCCACTCGGTACCGGTACCACCGGTCTGGAATGGGCCTACCGGCATCTTCCAAATTAGGGACCAGACCGCCTTTATTAAGGAATCGACGTAGTTTTCGCCGACAATCCAAGAGTCCCACTCCCGATATCCCGCAATCAGACAACGTCGTTAGGAAGAGCAACGTAGACCCGGCTAGTAACATCCGGATACTCAACCTCCACCCGGAACCAAACGAGACCCAGCTGGAGAGGAGATTCCGGGAGACCCAACTCGGTACGAACGACTGGCACCGTCGCTTCTGGGCGATTCGCAACCGAAACTTCGAGGAAGGACGGGCGAAGATAGCCGGCGGATTGGGTATCTCTACTAGTAAACTAACCAACGAACATTTAGAGCGATTCCACCACGAATTCTTAACGAATAACCAACTCACACAACGGCAGTATAACAGAGAATGGAACAGAAGGAACTTTATAATTCTATACTTGGGGGTGCTAGTTGTGTTACAAAGGTTTCTACAAAAGCTAACTAAACCTTTACATAGGAAGTAATTATAAAATGAGACCCATTATGTACTTTTATAGCATTATAATACCATTACCGGTATACCATTACATTATTGTAATTACATTATTATTACTGTACCATTATAGTTATTTTGGTTGAGTCATGTATGACCGTGGGATGGGGTAGAAGAAACATTGAACCAATTCGAAGTTTTGATTTTCTCTACCATTTGTTTACAAACATCCAGAAATGCCACCCAAACGATGGGAATACTAACCTAACCTGTTTGGTAGATACAAGTAATTACTATGGATTAGGTTCACCTACCTTATAGTCCATTACACAACGGAGTAGCGTCTTCATTCTGTTACGAACAGTAACTGTTTTGACATCTTCCGGAGTGCTGCTTCTGGGTTTAGCCGCTGTCCTGTTACCTCGACGACCTCGGTTGTTTCTATTTCCCGAGTCTGTGGATATCTCAGATCCTGACTCGCACATTAATGACTCATAACGAGTCAATTCGTGTTTCTTAGCAACCATTACGCGTTGCAACTTTTCTGCATCCTAAATAACCAAGTTTGGGTATTTATTAATATTTAATTAGATAAATAAGATTCTTGTAACATTAATAACTAACACGTTAAGCGCAAAATAAGCACCGGTGTGCATTTCAAACATTCCCGTTAATAAGAAAGTAGGAACCCTAGATAGATAGATTAATTTATACATTATGTAAAAACAATAACAAATACACCAAACAATGTACCGGTATAAAGGTATTGTCCAACATAACATATAGTATATATGTCTCATCCATACCATATGAAATATGGATGCTAGAACCTAAGATGCTATTATTTATACATGACTGGTCAGGAAAATTTTAACAAGATAGACAGAGAAACAGATAACGGACAGTTGTTAGTCGCATAGTTTACAGTTGGGCTGGAGCCCGGTTGGTTATATCCCTTCGCTACAGTACTGTAGGTTGTGGTACGGCCTACAATACTGTAGGTCGTACCACGGCCTACAGTGCTGTTGGTCGTCGTATGGCCTACAGTACTGTAGGTTGTCGTACGGCCTACAGTACTGTAGGTCGTTGTATGGCCTACAGTACTGTAGGTCGTCGTACGGCTTACAATACTGTACGTCTTCGTACGGCCTACAGTACTGTAGGTTGTCGTATGGCCTACAGTATACTGTATGTCGTCGTATGGCCTACAGTATACTGTATGTCGTCGTATGGCCTACAGTACTGTAGGTCGTCGTACGGCCTACAATACTGTACGTCGTCGTACGGCCTACAGTACTGTACGTCGTCATATGGCCTACAGTACTGTAGGTCGCCGTACGGCCTACAATACTGTACGTCGTCGTACGGCCTAAAGTACTGTAGGTTATCGTACGGCCTACAATACTGTACGTCGTCGTACGGCCTACAGTACTGTAGGTTGTCGTACGGCCTACAGTACTGTACGTCGTCATATGGCCTACAGTACTGTAGGTCGTCGTACGGCCTACAATACTGTACGTCGTCGTACGGCCTACAGTACTGTAGGTCGTCGTACGGCCTACAATACTGTACGTCGTCGTACGGCCTACAGTACTGTAGGTTGTCCGACGGCCTACAGTACTGTAGGTTGTCCGACGGCCTACAGTACTGTAGGTCGTCACACGGCCTACAGTGATGTAGGTCGTCACACGGCCTACAGTGATGTAGGTCGTCGTATGGCCTACAGTACTGTAGGTTGTCGTATGGCCTACAGTACTGTAGGTCGTCGTACGGCCTACAATACTGTACGTCGTCGTACGGCCTAAAGTGCTGTAGGTTATCGTACGGCCTACAAATACTGTACGTCGTCGTACGGCCTAAAGTACTGTAGGTTGTCGTACGGCCTACAGTACTGTACGTCGTCGTACGGCCTACAGTACTGTAGGTCGTGTACGGCCTACATTACTGTAGTTGTCGTAAGGCCTTCATTATTGTAGGTTGTCGTACGGCCTACAGTACTGTAGGCCATACGACGACCTACACTGTACGGCGTCGTACGGCCTACAGTAGTACTGTACGTCGACGTACGGCCTACAGTACTGTACGGCCTACAGTAGTACGTCGTCGTACGGCCTACAGTACTGTAGGTCGTCGTACGGCCTACAATACTGTACGTCGTCGTACGGCCTACAGTACTGTAGGTTGTCCGACGGCCTACAGTACTGTAGGTTGTCCGACGGCCTACAGTACTGTAGGTCGTCACACGGCCTACAGTGCTGTAGGTCGTCGTATGGCCTACAGTACTGTAGGATGTATTATGGCCTACAGTATACTGCATGTCGTCGTATGGCCTACAGTACTGTAGGTCGCCACACGGCCTACAGTGCTGTAGGTCGTCGTACGGCCTACCTTGTAAATCTGTGAGCCCGGTTGGTTATATCCCTTCGCGTTGTTGAATATCAAGTTTAAATCATCCTCCAATTCATCCAGGTAGTCATAATGACCTTTACGGATCTTCTGTCTGACTTTCGATAAAGCCATTGGGTTTCTTACTTCGTCAAAATAGTCAGGATATAAACTGAAACCAATTAGAGTAATATTGTAAGGTAAACTGAAACTAGTTAGAGTAATAGTAAGGCAAACTGAAACTAGTTAGAGTAATAGTAAGGCAAACTGAAACTAGTTAGAGTAATAGTAAGGCAAACTGAAACCAATTAGAGTAAGTAATAGTAAGTTAAACTGAAACTAGTTAGAGTAATAGTAAGGCAAACTGAAACTAGTTAGAGTTAGAGTAATAGTAAGGCAAACTGAAACTAGTTAGAGTAATAGTAAGGCAAACTGAAACCAATTAGAGTAAGTAATAGTAAGTTAAACTGAAACTAGTTAGAGTAATAGTAAGGCAAACTGAAACTAGTTAGAGTAATAAGTAAGGCAAATTGAAACTAGTTAGAGTAATAGTAAGGCAAACTGAAACTAGTTAGAGTAATAGTAAGGCAAACTGAAACCAATTAGAGTAAGTAATAGTAAGTTAAACTGAAACTAGTTAAGAGTAATAGTAAGGCAAACTGAAACCAATTAGAGTAATAGTAAAGCAAACTGAAACCAGTTAGTGTAATAGTATAAAGGCAAACTGAAACCAATTCGAGGAATAGTATAAAGGCAAACTGAAACCAATTAGAGTAATAGTAAGGCAAACTGAAACCAATTAGAGTAAGTAATAGTAAGTTAAACTGAAACTAGTTCGAGTAATAGTAAGGCAAACTGAAACTAGTTAGAGTAATAAGTAAGGCAAATTGAAACTAGTTAGAGTAATAGTAAGGCAAACTGAAACCAATTAGAGTAAGTAATAGTAAGTTAAACTGAAACTAGTTAGAGTAATAGTAAGTTAAACTGAAACTAGTTAGTGTAATAGTAAGGCAAACTGAAACTAGTTAGAGTAATAGTAAGGCAAACTGAAACCAATTAGAGTAAGTAATAGTAAGTTAAACTGAAACTAGTTAGAGTAATAGTAAGGCAAACTGAAACCAATTAGAGTAAGTAATAGTAAGTTAAACTGAAACTAGTTCGAGTAATAGTAAGGCAAACTGAAACTAGTTAGAGTAATAAGTAAGGCAAATTGAAACTAGTTAGAGTAATAGTAAGGCAAACTGAAACCAATTAGAGTAAGTAATAGTAAGTTAAACTGAAACTAGTTAGAGTAATAGTAAGTTAAACTGAAACTAGTTAGTGTAATAGTAAGGCAAACTGAAACTAGTTAGAGTAATAGTAAGGCAAACTGAAACCAATTAGAGTAAGTAATAGTAAGTTAAACTGAAACTAGTTAGAGTAATAGTAAAGCAAACTGAAACCAGTTAGTGTAATAGTATAAAGGCAAACTAAAACCAATTAGAGTAAGTAATAGTAAGTTAAACTGAAACTAGTTCGAGTAATAGTAAGGCAAACTGAAACTAGTTAGAGTAATAAGTAAGGCAAATTGAAACAAGTTAGAGTAATAGTAAGGCAAACTGAAACCAATTAGAGTAATAGTAAGGCAAACTGAAACCAATTAGAGTAAGTAATAGTAAGTTAAACTGAAACTAGTTAGAGTAATAGTAAGGCAAACTGAAACCAATTAGAGTAATAGTAAGGCAAACTGAAACCAATTAGAGTAAGTAATAGTAAGTTAAACTGAAACTAGTTCGAGTAATAGTAAGGCAAACTGAAACTAGTTAGAGTAATAAGTAAGGCAAATTGAAACTAGTTAGAGTAATAGTAAGGCAAACTGAAACCAATTAGAGTAAGTAATAGTAAGTTAAACTGAAACTAGTTAGAGTAATAGTAAGTTAAACTGAAACTAGTTAGTGTAATAGTAAGGCAAACTGAAACTAGTTAGAGTAATAGTAAGGCAAACTGAAACCAATTAGAGTAAGTAATAGTAAGTTAAACTGAAACTAGTTAGAGTAATAGTAAGGCAAACTGAAACTAGTTAGAGTAATAAGTAAGGCAAATTGAAACTAGTTAGAGTAATAAGTAAGGCAAATTGAAACAAGTTAGAGTAATAGTAAGGCAAACTGAAACCAATTAGAGTAATAGTAAGAAAAACTGAAACCAATTAGAGTAAGTAATAGTAAGTTAAACTGAAACTAGTTAGAGTAATAGTAAGGCAAACTGAAACTAGTTAGAGTAATAGTAAGGCAAACTGAAACCAATTAGAGTAAGTAATAGTAAGTTAAACTGAAACTAGTTAGTGTAATAGTAAAGCAAACTGAAACCAGTTAGTGTAATAGTATAAAGGCAAACTAAAACCAATTAGAGTAAGTAATAGTAAGTTAAACTGAAACTAGTTCGAGTAATAGTAAGGCAAACTGAAACTAGTTATAGTAATAAGTAAGGCAAATTGAAACAAGTTAGAGTAATAGTAAGGCAAACTGAAACCAATTAGAGTAATAGTAAGGCAAACTGAAACCAATTAGAGTAATAGTAAGGCAAACTGAAACCAATTAGAGTAAGTAATAGTAAGTTAAACTGAAACTAGTTCGAGTAATAGTAAGGCAAACTGAAACTAGTTAGAGTAATAAGTAAGGCAAATTGAAACAAGTTAGAGTAATAGTAAGGCAAACTGAAACCAATTAGAGTAATAGTAAGGCAAACTGAAACCAATTAGAGTAAGTAATAGTAAGTTAAACTGAAACTAGTTCGAGTAATAGTAAGGCAAACTGAAACTAGTTAGAGTAATAAGTAAGGCAAATAAATTGAAACAAGTTAGAGTAATAGTAAGGCAAACTGAAACCAATTAGAGTAATAGTAAGGCAAACTGAAACCAATTAGAGTAAGTAATAGTAAGTTAAACTGAAACTAGTTAGAGTAATAGTAAGGCAAACTGAAACCAATTAGAGTAAGTAATAGTAAGTTAAACTGAAACTAGTTCGAGTAATAGTAAGGCAAACTGAAACTAGTTAGAGTTATAAGTAAGGCAAATTGAAACAAGTTAGAGTAATAGTAAGGCAAACTGAAACCAATTAGAGTAATAGTAAGGCAAACTGAAACCAATTAGAGTAAGTAATAGTAAGTTAAACTGAAACTAGTTCGAGTAATAGTAAGGCAAACTGAAACTAGTTAGAGTAATAAGTAAGGCAAATTGAAACAAGTTAGAGTAATAGTAAGGCAAACTGAAACCAATTAGAGTAATAGTAAGGCAAACTGAAACCAATTAGAGTAAGTAATAGTAAGTTAAACTGAAACTAGTTAGAGTAATAGTAAGGCAAACTGAAACCAATTAGAGTAAGTAATAGTAAGTTAAACTGAAACTAGTTCGAGTAATAGTAAGGCAAACTGAAACTAGTTAGAGTAATAAGTAAGGCAAATTGAAACTAGTTAGAGTAATAGTAAGGCAAACTGAAACCAATTAGAGTAAGTAATAGTAAGTTAAACTGAAACTAGTTAGAGTAATAGTAAGTTAAACTGAAACTAGTTAGTGTAATAGTAAGGCAAACTGAAACTAGTTAGAGTAATAGTAAGGCAAACTGAAACCAATTAGAGTAAGTAATAGTAAGTTAAACTGAAACAAGTTAGAGTAATAGTAAAGCAAACTGAAACCAGTTAGTGTAATAGTATAAAGGCAAACTAAAACCAATTAGAGTAAGTAATAGTAAGTTAAACTGAAACTAGTTCGAGTAATAGTAAGGCAAACTGAAACTAGTTAGAGTAATAAGTAAGGCAAATTGAAACAAGTTAGAGTAATAGTAAGGCAAACTGAAACCAATTAGAGTAATAGTAAGGCAAACTGAAACCAATTAGAGTAAGTAATAGTAAGTTAAACTGAAACTAGTTCGAGTAATAGTAAGGCAAACTGAAACTAGTTAGAGTAATAAGTAAGGCAAATTGAAACAAGTTAGAGTAATAGTAAGGCAAACTGAAACCAATTAGAGTAATAGTAAGGCAAACTGAAACCAATTAGAGTAAGTAATAGTAAGTTAAACTGAAACTAGTTAGAGTAATAGTAAGGCAAACTGAAACTAGTTAGAGTAATAAGTAAGGCAAATTGAAACAAGTTAGAGTAATAGTAAGGCAAACTGAAACCAATTAGAGTAATAGTAAGGCAAACTGAAACCAATTAGAGTAAGTAATAGTAAGTTAAACTGAAACTAGTTCGAGTAATAGTAAGGCAAACTGAAACTAGTTAGAGTAATAAGTAAGGCAAATTGAAACTAGTTAGAGTAATAGTAAGGCAAACTGAAACCAATTAGAGTAAGTAATAGTAAGTTAAACTGAAACTAGTTAGAGTAATAGTAAGTTAAACTGAAACTAGTTAGTGTAATAGTAAGGCAAACTAAAACTAGTTAGAGTAATAGTAAGGCAAACTGAAACCAATTAGAGTAAGTAATAGTAAGTTAAACTGAAACTAGTTAGAGTAATAGTAAAGCAAACTGAAACCAGTTAGTGTAATAGTATAAAGGCAAACTAAAACCAATTAGAGTAAGTAATAGTAAGTTAAACTGAAACTAGTTCGAGTAATAGTAAGGCAAACTGAAACTAGTTAGAGTAATAAGTAAGGCAAATTGAAACAAGTTAGAGTAATAGTAAGGCAAACTGAAACCAATTAGAGTAATAGTAAGGCAAACTGAAACCAATTAGAGTAAGTAATAGTAAGTTAAACTGAAACTAGTTCGAGTAATAGTAAGGCAAACTGAAACTAGTTAGAGTAATAGTAAGGCAAACTGAAACTAGTTAGAGTAATAAGTAAGGCAAATTGAAACAAGTTAGAGTAATAGTAAGGCAAACTGAAACCAATTAGAGTAATAGTAAGGCAAACTGAAACCAATTAGAGTAATAGTAAGGCAAACTGAAACCAATTAGAGTAAGTAATAGTAAGTTAAACTGAAACTAGTTCGAGTAATAGTAAGGCAAACTGAAACTAGTTAGAGTAATAGTAAGGCAAACTGAAACCAATTAGAGTAATAGTAAGGCAAACTGAAACCAATTAGAGTAAGTAATAGTAAGTTAAACTGAAACTAGTTCGAGTAATAGTAAGGCAAACTGAAACTAGTTAGAGTAATAAGTAAGGCAAATTGAAACAAGTTAGAGTAATAGTAAGGCAAACTGAAACCAATTAGAGTAATAGTAAGGCAAACTGAAACCAATTAGAGTAAGTAATAGTAAGTTAAACTGAAACTAGTTCGAGTAATAGTAAGGCAAACTGAAACTAGTTAGAGTAATAAGTAAGGCAAATTGAAACAAGTTAGAGTAATAGTAAGGCAAACTGAAACCAATTAGAGTAATAGTAAGGCAAACTGAAACCAATTAGAGTAAGTAATAGTAAGTTAAACTGAAACTAGTTCGAGTAATAGTAAGGCAAACTGAAACTAGTTAGAGTAATAGTAAGGCAAACTGAAACTAGTTAGAGTAATAAGTAAGGCAAATTGAAACAAGTTAGAGTAATAGTAAGGCAAACTGAAACCAATTAGAGTAAGTAATAGTAAGTTAAACTGAAACTAGTTCGAGTAATAGTAAGGCAAACTGAAACTAGTTAGAGTAATAAGTAAGGCAAATTGAAACAAGTTAGAGTAATAGTAAGGCAAACTGAAACCAATTAGAGTAATAGTAAGGCAAACTGAAACCAATTAGAGTAAGTAATAGTAAGTTAAACTGAAACTAGTTCGAGTAATAGTAAGGCAAACTGAAACTAGTTAGAGTAATAAGTAAGGCAAATTGAAACAAGTTAGAGTAATAGTAAGGCAAACTGAAACCAATTAGAGTAATAGTAAGGCAAACTGAAACCAATTAGAGTAAGTAATAGTAAGTTAAACTGAAACTAGTTCGAGTAATAGTAAGGCAAACTGAAACTAGTTAGAGTAATAAGTAAGGCAAATTGAAACAAGTTAGAGTAATAGTAAGGCAAACTGAAACCAATTAGAGTAATAGTAAGGCAAACTGAAACCAATTAGAGTAAGTAATAGTAAGTTAAACTGAAACTAGTTCGAGTAATAGTAAGGCAAACTGAAACTAGTTAGAGTAATAAGTAAGGCAAATTGAAACAAGTTAGAGTAATAGTAAGGAAAACTGAAACTAGTTAGAGTAATAGTAAGGCAAACTGAAACTAGTTAGAGTAATAGTAAGGCAAACTGAAACTAGTTAGAGTAATAAGTAAGGCAAATTGAAACAAGTTAGAGTAATAGTAAGGCAAACTGAAACCAATTAGAGTAATAGTAAGGCAAACTGAAACCAATTAGAGTAATAGTAAGGCAAACTGAAACCAATTAGAGTAAGTAATAGTAAGTTAAACTGAAACTAGTTCGAGTAATAGTAAGGCAAACTGAAACTAGTTAGAGTAATAGTAAGGCAAACTGAAACCAATTAGAGTAATAGTAAGGCAAACTGAAACCAATTAGAGTAAGTAATAGTAAGTTAAACTGAAACTAGTTCGAGTAATAGTAAGGCAAACTGAAACTAGTTAGAGTAATAAGTAAGGCAAATTGAAACAAGTTAGAGTAATAGTAAGGCAAACTGAAACCAATTAGAGTAATAGTAAGGCAAACTGAAACCAATTAGAGTAAGTAATAGTAAGTTAAACTGAAACTAGTTCGAGTAATAGTAAGGCAAACTGAAACTAGTTCGAGTAATAGTAAGGCAAACTGAAACCAATTAGAGTAAGTAATAGTAAGTTAAACTGAAACTAGTTCGAGTAATAGTAAGGCAAACTGAAACCAATTAGAGTAATAGTAAGGCAAACTGAAACCAATTAGAGTAAGTAATAGTAAGTTAAACTGAAACTAGTTCGAGTAATAGTAAGGCAAACTGAAACCAATTAGAGTAATAGTAAGGCAAACTGAAACCAATTAGAGTAAGTAATAGTAAGTTAAACTGAAACTAGTTCGAGTAATAGTAAGGCAAACTGAAACCAATTAGAGTAATAGTAAGGCAAACTGAAACCAATTAGAGTAAGTAATAGTAAGTTAAACTGAAACTAGTTAGAGTAATAGTAAGGCAAACTGAAACCAATTAGAGTAATAGTAAGGCAAACTGAAACCAATTAGAGTAAGTAATAGTAAGTTAAACTGAAACTAGTTCGAGTAATAGTAAGGCAAACTGAAACTAGTTCGAGTAATAGTAAGGCAAACTGAAACCAATTAGAGTAAGTAATAGTAAGTTAAACTGAAACTAGTTCGAGTAATAGTAAGGCAAACTGAAACCAATTAGAGTAATAGTAAGGCAAACTGAAACCAATTAGAGTAATAGTAAGGCAAACTGAAACCAATTAGAGTAAGTAATAGTAAGTTAAACTGAAACTAGTTCGAGTAATAGTAAGGCAAACTGAAACCAATTAGAGTAATAGTAAGGCAAACTGAAACCAATTAGAGTAATAGTAAGGCAAACTGAAACCAATTAGAGTAAGTAATAGTAAGTTAAACTGAAACTAGTTCGAGTAATAGTAAGGCAAACTGAAACTAGTTAGAGTAATAAGTAAGGCAAATTGAAACAAGTTAGAGTAATAGTAAGGCAAACTGAAACCAATTAGAGTAATAGTAAGGCAAACTGAAACCAATTAGAGTAAGTAATAGTAAGTTAAACTGAAACTAGTTCGAGTAATAGTAAGGCAAACTGAAACTAGTTCGAGTAATAGTAAGGCAAACTGAAACCAATTAGAGTAAGTAATAGTAAGTTAAACTGAAACTAGTTCGAGTAATAGTAAGGCAAACTGAAACCAATTAGAGTAATAGTAAGGCAAACTGAAACCAATTAGAGTAATAGTAAGGCAAACTGAAACCAATTAGAGTAAGTAATAGTAAGTTAAACTGAAACTAGTTCGAGTAATAGTAAGGCAAACTGAAACTAGTTAGAGTAATAGTAAGGCAAACTGAAACCAATTAGAGTAATAGTAAGGCAAACTGAAACCAATTAGAGTAAGTAATAGTAAGGCAAACTGAAACCAATTAGAGTAAGTAATAGTAAGTTAAACTGAAACTAGTTCGAGTAATAGTAAGGCAAACTGAAACTAGTTAGAGTAATAAGTAAGGCAAATTGAAACAAGTTAGAGTAATAGTAAGGCAAACTGAAACCAATTAGAGTAATAGTAAGGCAAACTGAAACCAATTAGAGTAAGTAATAGTAAGTTAAACTGAAACTAGTTCGAGTAATAGTAAGGCAAACTGAAACTAGTTAGAGTAATAGTAAGGCAAACTGAAACCAATTAGAGTAAGTAATAGTAAGTTAAACTGAAACTAGTTCGAGTAATAGTAAGGCAAACTGAAACTAGTTCGAGTAATAGTAAGGCAAACTGAAACTAGTTAGAGTAATAGTAAGGCAAACTGAAACCAATTAGAGTAATAGTAAGGCAAACTGAAACCAATTAGAGTAAGTAATAGTAAGTTAAACTGAAACTAGTTCGAGTAATAGTAAGGCAAACTGAAACTAGTTCGAGTAATAGTAAGGCAAACTGAAACCAATTAGAGTAAGTAATAGTAAGTTAAACTGAAACTAGTTCGAGTAATAGTAAGGCAAACTGAAACTAGTTCGAGTAATAGTAAGGCAAACTGAAACTAGTTAGAGTAATAGTAAGGCAAACTGAAACCAATTAGAGTAATAGTAAGGCAAACTGAAACCAATTAGAGTAAGTAATAGTAAGTTAAACTGAAACTAGTTCGAGTAATAGTAAGGCAAACTGAAACTAGTTAGAGTAATAAGTAAGGCAAATTGAAACAAGTTAGAGTAATAGTAAGGCAAACTGAAACCAATTAGAGTAATAGTAAGGCAAACTGAAACCAATTAGAGTAAGTAATAGTAAGTTAAACTGAAACTAGTTCGAGTAATAGTAAGGCAAACTGAAACTAGTTAGAGTAATAAGTAAGGCAAATTGAAACAAGTTAGAGTAATAGTAAGGCAAACTGAAACCAATTAGAGTAATAGTAAGGCAAACTGAAACCAATTAGAGTAAGTAATAGTAAGTTAAACTGAAACTAGTTCGAGTAATAGTAAGGCAAACTGAAACTAGTTAGAGTAATAAGTAAGGCAAATTGAAACAAGTTAGAGTAATAGTAAGGCAAACTGAAACCAATTAGAGTAATAGTAAGGCAAACTGAAACCAATTAGAGTAAGTAATAGTAAGTTAAACTGAAACTAGTTCGAGTAATAGTAAGGCAAACTGAAACTAGTTAGAGTAATAAGTAAGGCAAATTGAAACAAGTTAGAGTAATAGTAAGGAAAACTGAAACTAGTTAGAGTAATAGTAAGGCAAACTGAAACCAATTAGAGTAAGTAATAGTAAGTTAAACTGAAACTAGTTCGAGTAATAGTAAGGCAAACTGAAACTAGTTAGAGTAATAAGTAAGGCAAATTGAAACAAGTTAGAGTAATAGTAAGGCAAACTGAAACCAATTAGAGTAATAGTAAGGCAAACTGAAACCAATTAGAGTAAGTAATAGTAAGTTAAACTGAAACTAGTTCGAGTAATAGTAAGGCAAACTGAAACTAGTTAGAGTAATAAGTAAGGCAAATTGAAACAAGTTAGAGTAATAGTAAGGAAAACTGAAACTAGTTAGAGTAATAGTAAGGAAAACTGAAACTAGTTAGAGTAATAGTAAGGCAAACTGAAACCAATTAGAGTAAGTAATAGTAAGTTAAACTGAAACTAGTTCGAGTAATAGTAAGGCAAACTGAAACCAATTAGAGTAAGTAATAGTAAGTTAAACTGAAACTAGTTCGAGTAATAGTAAGGCAAACTGAAACTAGTTAGAGTAATAAGTAAGGCAAATTGAAACAAGTTAGAGTAATAGTAAGGAAAACTGAAACTAGTTAGAGTAATAGTAAGGCAAACTGAAACCAATTAGAGTAAGTAATAGTAAGTTAAACTGAAACTAGTTCGAGTAATAGTAAGGCAAACTGAAACTAGTTAGAGTAATAGTAAGGCAAACTGAAACCAATTAGAGTAAGTAATAGTAAGTTAAACTGAAACTAGTTCGAGTAATAGTAAGGCAAACTGAAACCAATTAGAGTAAGTAATAGTAAGTTAAACTGAAACTAGTTCGAGTAATAGTAAGGCAAACTGAAACTAGTTAGAGTAATAGTAAGGCAAACTGAAACCAATTAGAGTAAGTAATAGTAAGTTAAACTGAAACTAGTTCGAGTAATAGTAAGGCAAACTGAAACCAATTAGAGTAATAGTAAGGCAAACTGAAACCAATTAGAGTAAGTAATAGTAAGTTAAACTGAAACTAGTTCGAGTAATAGTAAGGCAAACTGAAACTAGTTAGAGTAATAGTAAGGCAAACTGAAACCAATTAGAGTAAGTAATAGTAAGTTAAACTGAAACTAGTTCGAGTAATAGTAAGGCAAACTGAAACCAATTAGAGTAAGTAATAGTAAGTTAAACTGAAACTAGTTCGAGTAATAGTAAGGCAAACTGAAACTAGTTAGAGTAATAAGTAAGGCAAATTGAAACAAGTTAGAGTAATAGTAAGGAAAACTGAAACTAGTTAGAGTAATAGTAAGGAAAACTGAAACTAGTTAGAGTAATAGTAAGGCAAACTGAAACCAATTAGAGTAAGTAATAGTAAGTTAAACTGAAACTAGTTCGAGTAATAGTAAGGCAAACTGAAACCAATTAGAGTAAGTAATAGTAAGTTAAACTGAAACTAGTTCGAGTAATAGTAAGGCAAACTGAAACTAGTTAGAGTAATAAGTAAGGCAAATTGAAACAAGTTAGAGTAATAGTAAGGAAAACTGAAACTAGTTAGAGTAATAGTAAGGCAAACTGAAACCAATTAGAGTAAGTAATAGTAAGTTAAACTGAAACTAGTTCGAGTAATAGTAAGGCAAACTGAAACCAATTAGAGTAAGTAATAGTAAGTTAAACTGAAACTAGTTCGAGTAATAGTAAGGCAAACTGAAACTAGTTCGAGTAATAGTAAGGCAAACTGAAACTAGTTAGAGTAATAGTAAGGCAAACTGAAACCAATTAGAGTAATAGTAAGGCAAACTGAAACCAATTAGAGTAAGTAATAGTAAGTTAAACTGAAACTAGTTCGAGTAATAGTAAGGCAAACTGAAACCAATTAGAGTAATAGTAAGGCAAACTGAAACCAATTAGAGTAAGTAATAGTAAGTTAAACTGAAACTAGTTCGAGTAATAGTAAGGCAAACTGAAACTAGTTAGAGTAATAAGTAAGGCAAATTGAAACAAGTTAGAGTAATAGTAAGGCAAACTGAAACCAATTAGAGTAATAGTAAGGCAAACTGAAACCAATTAGAGTAAGTAATAGTAAGTTAAACTGAAACTAGTTCGAGTAATAGTAAGGCAAACTGAAACTAGTTAGAGTAATAAGTAAGGCAAATTGAAACAAGTTAGAGTAATAGTAAGGAAAACTGAAACTAGTTAGAGTAATAGTAAGGCAAACTGAAACCAATTAGAGTAAGTAATAGTAAGTTAAACTGAAACTAGTTCGAGTAATAGTAAGGCAAACTGAAACTAGTTAGAGTAATAAGTAAGGCAAATTGAAACTAGTTAGAGTAATAGTAAGGCAAACTGAAACCAATTAGAGTAATAGTAAGGCAAACTGAAACCAATTAGAGTAAGTAATAGTAAGTTAAACTGAAACTAGTTCGAGTAATAGTAAGGCAAACTGAAACTAGTTAGAGTAATAAGTAAGGCAAATTGAAACAAGTTAGAGTAATAGTAAGGCAAACTGAAACCAATTAGAGTAATAGTAAGGCAAACTGAAACCAATTAGAGTAAGTAATAGTAAGTTAAACTGAAACTAGTTCGAGTAATAGTAAGGCAAACTGAAACTAGTTAGAGTAATAAGTAAGGCAAATTGAAACTAGTTAGAGTAATAGTAAGGCAAACTGAAACCAATTAGAGTAAGTAATAGTAAGTTAAACTGAAACTAGTTAGAGTAATAGTAAGGCAAACTGAAACCAATTAGAGTAATAGTAAGTTAAACTGAAACCAATTAGAGTAATAGTAAAGTTAAACTGAAACTAGTTAGAGTAATAAATAAGGCAAACTGAAACTAGTTAGAGTAATAGTAAGGCAAACTGAAACCAATTAGAGTAATAGTAAGGCAAACTGAAACCAATTAGAGTAAGTAATAGTAAGTTAAACTGAAACTAGTTCGAGTAATAGTAAGGCAAACTGAAACTAGTTAGAGTAATAAGTAAGGCAAATTGAAACTAGTTAGAGTAATAGTAAGGCAAACTGAAACCAATTAGAGTAAGTAATAGTAAGTTAAACTGAAACTAGTTAGAGTAATAGTAAGGCAAACTGAAACCAATTAGAGTAATAGTAAGTTAAACTGAAACCAATTAGAGTAATAGTAAAGTTAAACTGAAACTAGTTAGAGTAATAAATAAGGCAAACTGAAACTAGTTAGAGTAATAGTAAAGCAAACTGAAACCAGTTAGTGTAATAGTATAAAGGCAAACTGAAACTAGTTAGAGTAATAGTAAGTTAAACTGAAACTAGTTAGAGTAATAGTAAGGCAAACTGAAACCAATTACAGTAATAATAGTAAGACACGTTCGTGGGTCGTCGTGCAGCACGCGAACTTGAGCAAGTACAAAACAAGTTCGATTTGATCTGGAGTCAAAAGTTCGAGAGGTATTTCCCCGTAACTTTAAAAAATATTGAAACTTTTTCTCTAGTTTGCCCATACAAAATTTGGTTGAAAATGGTTAAAATCTTCAAAAGTTATTTACGAATGAATTTTTCATTACAGACGGACAGACAGACGGACATGAAATTTTACCCTATTTACTAATTATAATTGTGCGCTGAGGCTATATAATAATATCGGTATCAATAACTCCAGTCAAATGCCTACATTAAGAACATTGGTAGTAACGTCAATCATCTATAGCAAGGGTACCGGCACCTGTAAGCCAGTTACTAGTATCTCAGATTAAATTCACTATTCCTGTATTCAGACTAGTTACCCATATGCAGAGGGTTGCGTTTTGATTGAGATTCAGCATATGATGTAACGTTTTGACTTGGCCTATCTGCCAAAAGAACCTCTAACATGTAGGCCTACCGCATACCAGCACCAATGATACTCGTGAAAGGAAATAGGAAGTCTGGAAGTATATGGTGTAAACGTTGTACCGACACTGTCGGCCCAACCTAACGCCGACACTGTCGGCATAACGTAACGCCGACACTGTCTGCACAAAGTAACTCCGACACTGTCTGCACAACGTAACGCCGACACTCTCGGCACAACGTGATGCCGACACTGTCGGCAAAACGTAACGCCGACACTGTCGGCATGCAGACAATGTCAGCACAGTGTCCTTACAACGTTTACACCCTATACTTCCAGACTTTCCACGTTGGTATACTTCCAGTATACGCCGCATTCGTCGATAATTTTTAATTGGCGGTAAGCATTGATTTCTATTGAACTCAACTTCCAGTCAAATATCTTCAACAATAATTACACCCATTTCTAACTGTCTGAAATGATAAAACTGCGCCAGAAGATGGAGTTCCTCGGCAGCTAGAAGAGATTCTTAGCACGAACATTCCAGTGTCAGGATGGCCGAGTGGTCTAAGGCGCTGCGTTCAGGTCGCAGTCTACACATGTAGGCGTGGGTTCGAATCCCACTTCTGACAGGAACATTTTTGCACCGGGCTGATTACTATAAAAACTTTGGAAACGTAAGTATAAATTCTTGCTTTATAAGACTTAAGAGTACCGGTACTCGAATTAATTGCTAATTCGGGGCCACTTATAAACGGTCCTGCCGGATCTGTAGCGGATTTACTCTCAATCAATGCTGTTATTACAATAAATTCAAAATACTCTGTTACTTATATTGCTAATAGACAAACAGCTAAAATAACGTTCTATACTGATAACGTTCAATAACTTGACTGGATCGACTGAGTGTCTCTAACCGTTTGTTGGGTAGTTTAAGGAACGGTTCAGCCAGTTTCGCCCCATTCGCTGATGTGCAAGTGAACACGCTGTTAAACAGTGACCATAGCAACGTCTCCCCGCTGGAGACAGTAGATTCCGACTCTGAAACATCTGCGTTCGATTCGCCGTCATCGTAACCCGCGGCTGCGCATTCGTCGTCGGAATCCTGTAGCATAGCAACCACCAGGTTGGTAGCCTTACTGACCTGCTTCTCTCTGCAATTAATTATAGTAAATTATAACAAATGTAATCGATTTTTCGCGCCTCCGTAGGCAAACAAAAAAAAATACACGCCGTCGGGATCCTAATTTAAAAATGCAATAATCACTACACAATTATTCCCTTTTCCCCTTCTCCTGTCGCAATATTTCTGCCTAAATATATCCAATACCCCGATGTATTTCCACCCCAGACATCCTCAGCCGGCCTCACCCACCATCTCTAACCAATATTGCCGGCTATTCCGCCATGAATCATTCCAATCCAATAAAGGAGGCAACCACACAACCTCCTTCCTTTCTCTCATTGGCCCTCAACACGCCAACCTCACCTAACTATCACGGTAACCCAGTTACCCAGTTGTTAGCAAAGGAATAATTGGTCACCTTCAAAACTCTATTGCCTTTCCTTAATAATTGATTACACTGTTTGTTTTTTGTTTGTTTTTTGTTTTTGTTTGTTTGTTTTTTGTTCGAAATTTGTTGGACAGTGTTATTAGTCAGCCAATCATACAATGTGTTAATCATATTTTTACATGGGTTGAACGTAAAATCTCTGCACTAGAAAGACAAACTCTGTTTAGGTGATCTCGCTCTTGCACTCTCTACACCACCCCCCCCCCCCCACACATACCTCGCTCTTGCACTCTCTTACACCCCCCCCCCCCCCACACATACCTCGCTCTTGCACTCTCTACACCCCCCCCCCCCCCCCCACACATACCTCGCTCTTGCACTCTTGACATCCGGTCTCTCCAATATCTCCTGTTTCTTCTGACCAACCAGTTTATTCAGCACCACTGCGTCTTTGTATATTTGACTCCCTGGTTCGTTAAAGGTTCTCGCGTTTTTGAACAAAAGGTTAAGATCTCTCTCCAGGTCGTCTAGCGTCGGATACTGCTTCAACTGCATCCGACCGCATATAGTTTTAATATCGACGGGTTCGTTGATAACTTTATAATATTCCGGGTAGAGCTGAATAAATAAATACATTATTAAATAATATATTTTTACATTAAATTAGTATTTCCTATTTATATGGCAATAACTTTTTAATCCGCCGGTTGATTAGACATTGACTTGATTTGACATTCATCGCTTAATGGAGGTCGTTATATGCGATGTAGTATAATAGTCGCGCGGCTAATGCCAGGGGAAATGCCCAATCCCATAAAAAACGCTTTTGTTAAAGTCATTTTAAAATCGGCGACACTTTTGTATCAGAGATTAGCGTCACCCATTTGTACTTCACTTTCGTTTATTTTATTGACTTATAAATCACTTTACAGACCCTTTAGTTACCCGATATTGTTAGCTAGACATACAGGGACTTTACTTACCGACTTTGACGGCAGTTTACGAAACATTTCGCACAGAAGCCGACCGGATTGGTCTGTTTGACTGATTAAACATCCAACTAATTCCACCATTTGGTCGTCCAGTTCCGCCACTGTCAGGGTCGTTGAGGCTTCGACCACTGGTAACACTGTGTCCTCGGTTACAGCAGCGTTTGTACTTTCATCTGAATATAATTTGAATAGATAATACCGGTTGCTAAACCACATACGGTTGTTTATACTTCTTGTTAACATACAGATTATACCAAAACGAAATGACGATGGCGGCATTCAGAGAGGCATTTTATTTATTTTGATTACTCATTATTCATTAATCCTACTATAACTCTTAACATTTCTAATAAAAACACAAAGTTGGCTCTAAGCGAATGTAATACACACATACATACACACACATACATACACCCCCGTCCTGGAATTTAAGTGATTCGGTTGGAATTGAAAAATTTTCTCGAAGTGGATATTATCATTTTTGGAACTTTTCGGGTATTCCTAGACGACATTCTGACGTTTTTCCCGATTGGGAATCGTTGTGAGGTACATTAATATTGTGTTATTATTGTGTGGTGGGACTGGAACACGTACCGTTATCGCTACACATTGGTGGGACTGGAACACGTACCGTTATCGCTACACATTGGTGGGACTGGAACACGTACCGTTATCGCTACACATTTGTGGGACTGGAACACGTACCGTTATCGCTACACATTGGTGGGACTGGAACACGTACCGTTATCGCTACACATTGGTGGGACTGGAACACGTACCGTTATCGCTACACATGGGTGGGACTGGAACACGTACCATTATCGTTACACACACAGTGGTGGGACTGGAACACGTACCGTTGTCGCTACACACAGTGGTGGGACTGGAACACGTACCGTTACCGCTACACACACAGTGGTGAGACTGGAACACGTACCGTTATCGCTACACACAGTGGTGGGACTGGAACACGTACCGTTACCGCTACACACACAGTGGTGGGACTGGAACACGTACCGTTATCGCTACACACAGTGGTGGGACTGGAACACGTACCGTTATCGCTACACACAGTGGTGGGACTGGAACACGTACCGTTACCGCTACACACACAGTGGTGGGACTGGAACACGTACCGTTATCGCTACAAACACATTGCATTGGTGGGACTGGAACACGTACCGTTATCGCTACAAACACATTGCATTGGTGGGACTGGAACACGTACCGTTATCGCTACACATTGGTGGGACTGGAACACGTACCGTTATCGCTATACACGTTGGTGGGACTGGAACACGTACCGTTATCGCTACACACAGTGGTGGGACTGGAACACGTACCGTTACCGCTACACACACAGTGGTGGGACTGGAACACGTACCGTTATCGCTACAAACACATTGCATTGGTGGGACTGGAACACGTACCGTTATCGCTACAAACACATTGCATTGGTGGGACTGGAACACGTACCGTTATCGCTACACATTGGTGGGACTGGAACACGTACCGTTATCGCTATACACGTTGGTGGGACTGGAACACGTACCGTTATCGCTACACACAGTGGTGGGACTGGAACACGTACCGTTATCGCTACACACAGTGGTGGGACTGGAACACGTACCGTTACCGCTACACACACAGTGGTGGGACTGGAACACGTACCGTTACCGCTACACACACAGTGGTGGGACTGGAACACGTACCGTTATCGCTACACACAGTGGTGGGACAGGAACACGTACCGTTACCGCTACACACACAGTGGTGGGAATGGAACACGTACCGTTATCGCTACACACAGTGGTGGGACTGGAACACGTACCGTTATCGCTACAAACACATTGCATTGGTGGGACTGGAACACGTACCGTTACCGCTACACACACAGTGGTGGGACTGGAACACGCACCGTTATCGCTACACACAGTGGTGGGACTGGAACACGTACCGTTATCGCTACAAACACATTGCATTGGTGGGACTGGAACACGTACCGTTATCGCTATACACATTGGTGGGACTGGAACACGTACCGTTATCGCTACACACAGTGGTGGGACTGGAACACGTACCGTTATCGCTACAAACACATTGCATTGGTGGGACTGGAACACGTACCGTTATCGCTATACACATTGGTGGGACTGGAACACGTACCGTTATCGCTACACATTGGTGGGACTGGAACACGTACCGTTATCGCTACACATTGGTGGGACTGGAACACGTACCGTTATCGCTACACATTGGTGGGACTGGAACACGTACGGTTATCGGTACACATTGGTGGGACTGGAACACGTACCGTTATCGCTACACATTGGTGGGACTGGAACACGTACCGTTATCGCTACACATTGGTGGGACTGGAACACGTACCGTTATCGCTACACATTGGTGGGACTGGAACACGTACCGTTAACGCTACACACACAGTGGTGGGACTGGAACACGTACCGTTATCGCTACACATTGGTGGGACTGGAACACGTACCGTTATCGCTATACATTGGTGGGACTGGAACACGTACCGTTATCGCTACACACACATTGCATTGGTGGGACTGGAACACGTACCGTTATCGCTACACACAGTGGTGGGACTGGAACACGTACCGTTATCGCTACACATTGGTGGGACTGGAACACGTACCGTTATCGCTATACATTGGTGGGACTGGAACACGTACCGTTATCGCTACACACACATTGCATTGGTGGGACTGGAACACGTACCGTTACCGCTACACACACAGTGGTGGGACTGGAACACGTACCGTTATCGCTACACACACATTGCATTGGTGGGACTGGAACACGTACCGTTATCGCTACACGTGGGTGGGACTGGAACACGTACCGTTATCGCTACACGTGGGTGGGACTGGAACACGTACCGTTATCGCTACACACACATTGCATTGGTGGGACTGGAACACGTACAGTTATCGGTACACATTGGTGGGACTGGAACACGTACCGTTATCGGTACACATTGGTGGGACTGGAACACGTACCGTTATCGCTATACACGTTGGTGGGACTGGAACACGTACCGTTATCGCTACACATTGGTGGGACTGGAACACGTACCGTTATCGGTACACATTGGTGGGACTGGAACCCGTACCGTTATCGCTACACATTGGTGGGACTGGAACACGTACCGTTATCGGTACACACACAGTGGTGGGACTGGAACACGTACCGTTATCGGTACACATGGGTGGGACTGGAACACGTACCGTTATCGCTACACATTGGTGGGACTGGAACACGTACCGTTATCGCTACACATTGGTGGGACTGGAACACGTACCGTTATCGCTACACATTGGTGGGACTGGAACACGTACCGTTATCGCTACACATTGGTGGGACTGGAACACGTACCGTTATCGGTACACATTGGTGGGACTGGAACACGTACCGTTATCGCTACACATATCTACGTCTGTATCAACTTCATCTTCATTTCGGGAATCATCAACATCAGACGACGGGGATGTGCGTCTACTGCTACGTGCAGAATCTTTGTTGATCTAAAAAGATAAACAATATATTGTGTGATAGGTCTTCTAACAAGTTCTGAGAGAGTCTTCCATATATCTGCCATCACCCCTCCCATCACTCACCCCTCCCATCACACACCCCTCCCATCACTCAGCCCTCCCATCACTCACCCCTCCCACCACTCACCCCTCCCAGGACTCACCCTTCCCATCACTCACCCTTCCCATCACTCACCCCTCCCATCACTCACCCTTCCCATCACTCACCCCTCCCACCACTCACCCCTCCCATCACTCACCCTTCCCATCACTCACCCCTCCCATCACTCACCCCTCCCCTCCCATCACACACCCCTCCCATCACTCACCCCTCCCACCACTCACCCCTCCCATCACTCTCCCTTTCCATCACTCACCCCTCCCATCACTCACCCTTCCCATCACTCACCCCTTCCAACACTCACCCTTCCCATCACTCACCCCTCCCAACACTCGCCCCTCCCAACACTAACCCCTCCCCTCCCATCACTCTCCCTTTCCATCACTCACCCCTCCCATCACTCACCCCTACCATCACTCACCCCTCCCATCACTCACCC
This sequence comes from Nemertoderma westbladi, assembly GCA_032718475.1. NCBI lineage: Eukaryota > Metazoa > Xenacoelomorpha > Nemertodermatida > Nemertodermatidae > Nemertoderma > Nemertoderma westbladi. Next base: position 27,363 of record JAUCBJ010003275.1, read on the forward strand.
TTCCCATCACTCATCCTTCCCATCACTCACCCCTCCCATCACTCACCCTTCCCATCACTCGCCCCTCCCATCACTCACCCTCCCCATCACTCGCCCCTCCCATCACTCGCCCCTCCCATCACTCACCCTTCCCATCACTCGCCCCTCCCATCACTCGCCCCTCCCATCACTCACCCCTCCCATCACTCACCCTTCCAATCACTCGCCCCTTCC
>JAUCBJ010003276.1:0-24509 GCA_032718475.1 Nemertoderma westbladi
ACTTAGATTACGGACTGGTAATTAGCGCTCAGTCCACAGTTGGCTAAGGGAAACTTTGTTGAAATTACAGACACGATTCACTGGCTTGTAATAATAATAGCGAATTGTCAATATCCTCTCTCACTTACTCTCTGGACTTTATCAGTGTTGTTAATTTTAATTTAACATTTTTCCCAATAATATTTATTACCCTTGCGCTCTGCTCTGTAAGAAATAATCGCTCTTGCATAATACTATATTATTATACTTAAACCGTCGGCCGTTTGCGCCTAGGTGAGTCATTCGGCTAATTAATTGTAACAACCTTTTTTTAATTTACATACAGATGTTCAATTAACATTTTTATCTGAAAACTTAATGAACATTGTTCATTAAGTTTTCAGATAAACCATCGACTTACTTGCATCGACTTTCGATGCAAACAAAATTTATCCCTTTCCAAAGGAAAAACGACTTAAATACCAGCTGAGTACTCCAAAAAATAAAACTGATCTGTGGTAATTGTTTTGGTTAGAATAACGTGCTACTGTAACCTGCACCTTTTCCTATGTTGATAATTTAACATTGAGGCATATTAATTAATTCTCAGCGATGTTGTTTGCGTACAGTTTCCTACGTTTTATATCGATATTATTGTAATGAACACAGTAATAGCTGAAATATTTCGGTGTCTGACTAAGTATTACATTACTACTACTAGGATCGGCATGCTGCATTGCAGCTGCATTTTTAAGAATGCTGTGCCGGCTTGTCAACAAAATTGCACCGCCACAACTCCCTATCACCCATGACATTTGCTAGATCATCCGCATCTTTAAGGCCAGTGTCCTTTAAGATGCGTCTCAAGAAAGTCATGGGCTGTCCACCATGCTTATTTACTCCATGAGGCTGCCAAAGTACAAGATTATGCACTGGCTGGTCCTCACGGCGAAAGCAATGTCCTGCAAAGCGGAGGCGGTTTTGTTCTAGTGTCAAGCTTGGGGGAACCAATGAGACACCTCCAATGTTATATAGTGTCTGGTTGGAGATGTGTGCATTGTACTTGACACAATGTACCCGGCGTAGCATTCTTGTGAATGTGCCATCCAGAGATTTGGTGTCCTCAGCAGTTAGAGCCCAGCATGGACTCCCGTAGAGGAGTACTGGAACTACTGCTGCTCTAAATAATCGGACCTTAAGTTTCCGATTAATTCTAGGTGACTTCCAAATCCTGGAAAGCCTATTCAAGGCTGCCCATGCCTTTCCCTTACGTATTCGAAGGTCCTCACCTGACTTCCGGATCCATGATCCCAGGTAACAGAAGTCATCCACATGCTCAAGCATACCATCCTTTGAGCTTATGCTCATCCGATCAGAGACTTGCTGAGGACTTTCAAAGTTAACTGTCAGAATTTTGGTCTTTCTGGAGTTAATAAAAAGACCAACACTAGAAGCAGCATGTTCTAATGAGCTGAGGAGCCGCTGGGCTCCCTCTAATGATTCTGAGAGTACTCCTAAGTCATCAGCAAAGTCTAGATCAGTTAGGTACTTGGCAGGATTTCCTCGACTTCTGGAGCCAGTAGGTGGAGTTATCATCACCCCATCATCATTATGATGATCTAAGGACATGCGTAGAACATAGTCAACCACAATAATGAACAAGAATGGTGCAAGTGTGTCTCCTTGGAGGACGCCCCATAACACTTCAAATGGTTCTGTGTCACCGTCAACAGTAGACACAAATGTTGTCGAACCATCGTATACTGATCTGATTGCTGCAATAATTTCATCAGGAATCCCATATAATGAAAGTATGCTGAACATACGTGAGCGAGAGACTGAATCAAAGGCCTTGAAGAAGTCAACAAAGATAACAGCCAGATGCCTGTCTTTCTTTTTTGATAACTCTTCAATTATCCTTCTAAGTGCCAAAATGGGCTCCATGGTCCCACGACCTTTACGGAACCCATTCTGATTTCCACGTAGCAGTCTCTCAATGGGATCCCTGATGCGATTTAATAGAATTCTATTGTATAGTTTTGCAGCAATCGAGATCAATGAGATTCCCCGAAAAGAACCATAGAGTGTTAGGTTGCCCTTCTTGGGAACTGGCACCAACTTATTTGTTTTCATTTCTTGTGGGACTCTTGTTGTACGGTACATGTCTACTATGATGGGATAGATGAGCTTTAAACACTCAGGTATTTTAAAGACCTCAGGGGGAACACCATCTACTCCACTGGCACGATTGGTCTTAATGCTCTTTGCAGCAGCCTTCACTTCTGCAAAGGAGATATCGCCAATGGGAATATCTGGGAGTACAGACTCAGACACTTTTATTTCTATAAAGTTATCAGGCAATACCCTGTCATTATTGAGGAGCTTTTCAAAGTGGGCTTTCCAACCATTGAGGCGATCGGCTGGTGATTCAGCCTTAACCTTGGTGGTTGGTTGGCTTTTCCGCCCAGTAAGCAGATTGATCGATTTCCATGCCTGGGATGATTGCCTGCTGATTGTTTGAATTCTTAAGGAATGATTACTTTCAGTTTGACATAGGAATTCAGTGCGAGCCAATTTGGCATTTTGTCTGTCTGGATGTAAACATTTGTTTTTATAACATTTGTTTTTTCTAACATTTGGTTTTTTAACATTTGATTTTTGTAACATTTGTTTTTTTATAACATTTGTTTTTTCTAACATTTGGTTTTTTAACATTTGATTTTTGTAACATTTGTCTTTTCTAACATTTGGTTTTTTAACATATGATTTTTGTAACATTTGTTTCTGTAACATTTGGTTTTTGTAACATTTGGTTTTTGAAACATTTGTTTTTTGTAACCTTTGTTTTTTTTGTGAACCTTGGATTTTTTTATCATTTGGTTTTTTGTACCAATTGTTGTTTAACAAACATTTGTTTTTTAAAGTGCAGCTGCAATTTTAGTACTACAGTTGTTGACCAAAAAAGTAATGTGTTTGTGGTTGTTGTTTTATTCTTGTGAGTTATATTCGTTAAAGGCTCACTAAGCATAGGCCTACTGGGTTCGAACCCGAATCGAGTATTTCTGTTGTTATAGTTAAGGCAGAGTTTCCTTTACAGCCCGCTTGCCGGCTGTTCTAGTTGTGTGTGAGGCAGTGGTTGTGTGGTAACAATAATGACCTGCCATTTAACTTAATACTAACTATTGAAACTAAATAGGGAAGGGCTTTCGACGCAATCAAAATAAACCCCTCTCTAAAGACAATGGAAAATCGACGCAAAATAACAGCTGATTACTTCCAAAAATAAAACATTATTAGAATACTGGAATAGAGTGTCATTGTAACCTTCTCTTTTCCGGTTATTGAAAATTTAACATTGAGAAAAGATATGAATTCACCGAGATGGGTTTTGCAACGTACGACCAATCCCCCCCCCCCCCCCCCCCTTTACCCCCTGTCTCACTGTTGATGGGAGGAGGGGGGGGGGGGGGGGGGGGGGGGCATCGAAAAGGTTACAAGTGTGGGATCTACATGATCTACAGGTTACATTTACAGCAGTTATTTTTAGAAAGTTAAATATTGAAGATCTTATTATATGAAAGCAGGAAAACTGCACATAATAGAATACGAGACAGGGGGAAACTAGACGCAAATCCCGGAGACAGGGGGAAACTGGACGCAAATCCCGCAGACAGGGGGAAACTGGACGCAAATCCCGGAGATAGGGGGAAACTGGACGCAAATCCCGGAGACGGGGGGAAACTGGACGCAAATCCCGGAGACAGGGGGAAACTGGACGCAAATCCCGGAGACAGGGGGAAACTGGACGCAAATCCCGGAGACAGGGGGAAACTGGACGCAAAACCCGGAGACAGGGGGAAACTGGACGCAAATCCCGGAGACAGGGGGAAACTGGACGCAAATCCCGGAGACAGGGGGAAACTGGACGCAAATCCCGGAGACAGGGGGAAACTGGACGCAAATCCCACCTTGGCGAATTAATATCCCGCCTCAATGTTAATTTCGCAATTAAGGGGAAGGAGCAGCAGGTTACAGTGGCACGTTATTTTAACCAAAACAATAAACTAAACACAATAGAACAGGACAGATTATTTTTTAGAGTAATCAGCTGTTATTTGCGTCGAATTTCCCCTGGAGAGGGATGAATTTTAATAATTGCGTCCAGTCCCCCCCCCCCCCCCCATCTGTAGAATACATAATATATTTACTATATTTTTATCTATCTATATTATCGATATGGTATAAATATAGTTTGAAAATATAAAGATAAAGCTGGGGTGAAAATGTCTTAGGCACTTTGCGGAAAAAGACTATAGCTCTGTCCAAAAGGGTAGCTCTTTCCAAAAAGGCTAGCACTGTCCAAAAAGGCTAGATCTGTCCATAACGGCTAGCTCTGTCCAAAAAGGCTAGATCTGACCATAACGGCTAGCTCTGTCCAAAAAGGCTAGCTCTGTCCAAAAGGGTAGCTTTGTCCAAAAAGACTAGCTCTTTCCAAAAAGGCTAGCACTGTCCAAAAAGGCTGGATCTGTCCATAATGGCTAGCTCTGTCCAAAAAGGCTAGCTCTGTCCAAAAGGGTAGCTTTCTCCAAAAAGACTTAGCTCTTTCCAAAAAGGCTAGCTCTGTTCAAAAAGGCCAGCTCTGTCTAATCACCTGGATATGAAGGACAAAGCACAAAGATTAGTCTACGGAGAGACAGACAGACAACATTTTTCACCTGTTACCATGAACTAATTTTATATCACTCACACACAGGGTTCGCCCAATATTCATATTTAATGTTTTAATATATCAATTTTAACTACTATTAATAGGTAATAATTAATTATTTAATTAGTTTTGTTATTTTGTTTATTTTAGAATGTGATTGTAAACTAGCTAATGGCAGATACAATTATGGCTATGGGAGTAGGAGTGGAGAATTCTCCCATCGACTTGAGTTCCACCTACCACAGGAAATCTAACTCGTCTATCGTAACTCAACCACACCAAAGACCCATCACGCACGCAACTACAATGTATAGTGGGGGTGAACTTAGTAAAGTCAAAGATAAAATGTTTACCAACGTTACTACGAGTAACAATACAGACACCCAATCAGATGGCAATATATTTTACGGTGATATTGTGGGGGAGTCTGATAATGTATTATATATTAATGATGACGTCACTAACCGTAGCGCAAGTACCAAGATTTACGAGTATCCAAAAGTTCGCCTATATTACGTCACATCTACTCATCAAAAGGCCAACTCATGCTCCACTATAAACACAAACACTATCAAACACCTCACTCAACCCAATGCAGCAGATAGTTTACTCTTGTGTGTCCATTGCAAATTATCGTTTAATAAGATCACAAGCCTCATAGAACATGCAGCTGCCCTACATGATATCGATAAAAGTGCTTTGAACCTCCTTGAACAATCGGATTGTTGCCACGCGGTAGTGCAAGTAAACAAGGACTCATCTGCACTCCTTGAACTCAAATTAATACTTAAAAATGAAAATAAGAATGATTTTCAAGAGAGTCTATCAAACAATCATTTGCTTGAGGTTTCGTCTCCCTGCAGTATTGCAATTAAAGCTGAGCAGGTCCATAGCTACCCTTCTACCACACAGCATTGTGACGAAGTTTCGGTGTCTAGAAATGACATTAATTCTCATTTGTTCGTTAGTGTGAACTCTTCAGCCAATAATAAGGAACCTCTTTGTCCAACATCTGCGTCTATAACAACTAATGCAACCGTCCATGATTCCAAATGTACATCTAATAATGATGGAGAGCCAAGTGAAGATCTGTCAGCTGGAACATCGTCACATATTTCACATGAGGTACACAATTGTTCTTCTGTTGAATGCCCGAAATGTGATATGATTCTTGGTTCTTCTAGATCTCTTGGTGGTCATATGACAATGATGCATTCGAGGAATTCTTGTAAGACATTAAAGTGCCCAAAATGTAACTGGCATTATAAATACCAGCAAACATTAGAGGCTCACATGAAAGAAAAACATCCGGATCCACCAACCAATTGCCTGTACTGCAAGAAAAATCAGCAGCACCCTAGACTTACAAGAGGTGAAACTTACTCTTGTGGCTACAAACCATTTCGCTGTGAAATATGCAACTATTCTACAACTACAAAAGGAAATCTTAGCATCCACATGCAGTCAGATAAGCATCTCAATAACGTTCAAGATATCCATAAGAATGGCGAAGCGATGATAGCAGCAGCCGCCCAACATGCTTTTGCAGAATCGGGTGCCAATGATAAGAGCAAATCAAAACCTGTATGGAGATGCGATGTGTGCGATTACGATACCAACAATGCTAGAAATCTTCGAATTCATATGACATCTGAGAAACATACTCAAAATGTATTGCTTTTGCCCCAAACAATGCAGGTTCGATCATATCAATGTGGTCTCAATAATACAAGTACACCGACAGCATCAATAAATGAATTAATCGGCCAACATTACTCATCTGCAACCTATGGTAACCTTTCCGAGGGTTTATCTGGTGGGAAAATGATGGAATCTGGGGAGTTACTTAAATATATGAATGCTGATGAGAACAGCATTGAATATAGCGACTCCACTGGTATGTTTATTTGTGTTGTCTGCGGATCATTTAATTGCAATGAACTAGATTTGCTTCACTTTCATATCCATGAAGACCGGACCTCACCCAAAGACAACGATTGGCTCTCTATGGTACATGAAAATATACATTGTAAGCTCTGCGGTTACAGCACTTCGCTTAAAGCAAATTTCCAGTTACATTGCAAGACCGATAAACACATGCAAAAAATGCAACTAGTGAACCATATTAAAGAGGGTGGGCTGGAAAATGAATGGCAGTTAAAGTACTTACATTTAGCTAATCCAATTCAAATAAAGTGTACAATTTGTGAATATTATACTAACAACCCGTCCAAACTCCTTGGGCATATAGAAACCATAAACCACATTGCAGCGGCAAAGTTATTTCAATTTTTTGACATCCGTAGGTTGCAGGTGTTGCACAAAAAGTCATCTGTTAACGATTGTGTGCAGTATTCATGCAACATATGCGATTTCAAAACAAAGATGAAATTTGCGATGATGCAACATTCAGGGTCAATGGCCCATGCTGAGAAAGTGCAACAAAATGGATATCATCCCATGCAAAGTTTTATTGGTAATGCAGAATACAATAAAATATTTTCAATCGAATTATTGTCAGCTGATGAACATCATAAAGATGGTCCCTCCCATGTGAGCCATTCACCTGATCCGTTACAACATGGGTGTAATAAGATCAGAGAACAAAATTTCTTGGATTGCCCTTACTGCCAGTATACCAGTTCTGTGTCAGAATATATGGATGCCCATCTGTTGACTCAGCACAGTATATCTAACTACTCTCTCAAGTTTAGTTGCCCCTTATGTCAGCAAAAGTTCCCATCGAATCTCATGCTGGAAACTCATCTTATTGAGATTCATAGTGTCGCTTCCGATTGTGTCAGTAAACTTATTGCCACCGCCATGAATGATCAGACCCAGGAAACTGCCTCTGGGATCCTAAACTCTCCCACAGATGGTGTTGTAGATGAAACCAACGATCCTGAATGCATTGATACTGCAACTCTAAATGTCAAGGCAGCTAATGAAATCGATCCTGATCAATACAGATGCCATAAGTGTCCTAATGTATTTACTGACTTAGACAGCATGTATACACACCAGAATGAAAGTTGCAAGTTGGATGTTCAACAAACACCACGTGGACCTGGTTATTTATGTTGGAAAAGAGGCTGCAATCAGTATTTTAAAACTCAAAACAGTTTACAAATGCACTTTCGTGAAATACATTACAAGCCACAATGCCCTGGATCAGTTAATTTAAATACGTATAGATTCAGGTGTAAACAGTGCACTCTTGCTTTCAAAAGTGCAGCTAAACTTCAACTCCATTCTCAATATCACACAATTCGAGATGCGACGACTTGTAATCATTGTGGAAAATCGTTTCGAACTTTGGGAGCTTTGCAGAAGCACATTGACACCAGCCATTACTCATACAAAGATGTAAGTGGAGCTGGACAGGTGGAGAAGCTTGGTGGTGGAGAAACAGAGAAAGAGAACAAGAGCGGGATCGAAAACATTGGAAAACTGCAGACGAATAGTAATCATGGAGCTAGTCCTGGACCTCTTGATCTTTCTAGCGCAACATGTGTCAATCCGCCATCCACTGTGCACCAACCGGATGTTAGTAAGCACTCGGCTCAAGAGTTGTATAAGGACAGTAGTATAATGCACAAATGCCACTTCTGTTTCCTTGGATTCGCAAATAATTTGCAATTAAATGACCACAATAAATGCCCAGAACACCTTGAAAAGAAAAAAAATAGTTTGCCAGATTCGGCAAAATTTAAAGATGGTTTTGAAACATTAGTGCCGTTGAAGTGTATTACTTGTAAAGTGGAATTTTGTGACCAAAATGCTTTAATGATTCACTACAATTCAATATCACACTTAAATAATCTGAAAATTTCTTTGACATCTGATGCTAATATGAATGAACCTGAACAATCTAATTTATATCAATGTAAGAAATGCAACATGTCATTTAGTCACTTCTTAACATTTGAAACCCATATGTGTTTGGTTTCCATGGATACTACCAATAATGATTTGAAGCGTAAAGCATCAAATGGGGATACAAGTTATGGATCATCTAACCCATTTATTAGTACTTCCTTATACCCTTACACATCTCACTTGCCTTTCAGTTCCCATGCAGGGCCAATTAATGTGTTTCCACCTACTTCGCAGCCTGTGAAAATCTCAACCTCTTCTGCGGAAAATTTACTAAATCCATTTTATCAGCCATTCACAAGTTCAGCGCTTTTCACCTGCCCAAAGTGCGCCAGTATGTTCGCTTCCCAGGATGCTTTGGAGAAACATCAACAAATCCATTGTTATTTTGGGGACATGAGCGCGCAGTTAGCAGCTTATGCTGTCAATGCAGCATCACTTAATATGCCTATGGCTTTCCCTCCATCGAGTAGTGTTTCGACAATTCCAATAGCATCTTCCAGTTCTATACCAACTTGCACTACAACAACATCCTATGTTAATGCCAGTCAGACGAAAATTTGTAAATCTAGTTCAATGAAACTCGTGCAGAGGCAGTTGCTCCAGAGTATTGGTTTCGAGCTTGTCTTGCAGTATTCAGAAAACACCCTTGATGCTCCTTCAAAAGACATTGCTGATACATTAGCTAATAGTCAAACATGTGATGTAGAATCGGGATTTTTTAAATGTCGTTTATGTGAGAAAATATTTTCTAGCATGTGGGTTATGAAAGCCCATCTTGAAGAAGTTCACAAGGAATTAACTCCTATCGCTGCCACAGAAGAGGCTTCCAATGAATTTATTTCATATATCAACACCAAGTATAGCGAAGAAAAAGAATTAACACCTGATATATCTTGTGATACTGTTCCCGTCAGTGTATCTAACATTGATAACACAATGGTTGCGAACTTTTTAAAGTCACAGGCCGCCCCTATGGAATCTTCAGCTGGTGTAATCAATTCAACCGTAATACCACCATCAGTTTTATCCCCTATGATAATACCAACACTTAGCTCACCAATGCTGCAATTGCCTGAAAATATATTGCAAACAGGTTCATCTCCATTGCTTCAAATTGGAACAAAAGTAGTTGGCATGAAACCGCATTGTGATGGCTACCAGGAGATTCCCCTGAAGCGACCTCGTACCAGGATCACCGATGATCAGCTTAAAGTCTTACGGACTCATTTCGATATCAATAATTCTCCAAATGATGACCAAATTGCGAATATATCGCAAGAAACAGTTTTACCTGTAAAAGTGATAAAACATTGGTTTCGAAATACATTATTCAAAGAAAGACAACGTAATAAGGATTCACCATATAACTTTAATAATCCACCGTCAACACCATTGGCAGGCTCAGCAACAGAAAGTAACAGAAATATCCCACAAGTAAACAATCTTATCTCGCATGAGATAAAGGAAGAAGTATTGGAAAACATTGCCACAATCCCGACTCATCTTAAATCAGAAGTGTTTGTGAAGAAAGAAAATTCTTTGGAAAATATTGTTGACAATGTGAGAGCAAAGGTAATCAAAGAAGAACCTTTGGACAGTAAAGGATATTTAGAACACCAAGCACAGTCCACCAATTTAGTGCAATCATCTAGTTTACCCATGTACTCCAATTACTCACTATCAGGCACCACTAATAGCTTAATATCTCCATACAACTTCCCTTCATATACCGCTGGGTTTGGTACATCAACTACATATCCTCACCTGTACAGCAATAGCAGCAGTACATCATCAGAAACATCATATAAAGATACCACGTCACATATGTTCCATACTGCAGATGAGCAGTCACGAACACCGTCACACATGTTCCATACTGCAGACGAACAGTCACGATACGATTTATCGAAGAGGGCAGGGCGCACTCGATTTACAGATTGGCAGATACAAAAGTTGCAAGAATTCTTTGAAATAAATGCGTATCCTAAAGACGATGACCTGGATACATTGTCTAAAGATCTATCTCTTAACCCTAGAGTTATTGTTGTATGGTTTCAAAACCAGAGACAAAAGGCACGAAAAAGTTTCGAAAATTTGCCTATGGAAAATGATGATGATAGTTCTGGAAGATATTTCAAAACTCCAAACTTGAATTATCAGTGCAAGGAATGTTCGCATGTCTTTCAACGTTTTATCGATTTAATAAAACATCAGAAGGAAGTTTGTTTTAAAGATAGTTTTGATCACCATAGTCCGTCAAATCAAACTGATAAAATTGAAGAGAACTCTAAAGATGGAGGTGGTAAAACATTGAGTAACATGGAGTACCCATGTAATAAATGCACCATGGTGTTCAATTCCTTGCCGGATTGGGAGGATCACCAACAGTTGCACCTGATGCCTGCTTATGGCCCCACTTATTATCCATCGTTAATGAATGCCAGTTACCCAATGATGTACATGTCAGGAATGGAAAATTACCTCCCTAATATGGGCGCATTACCTTCCTCATCCATAGCGAGCCCATTCAGCATGAACTCACAGCTTCTATCAAATTCTGATTGTAAAACAACAAATTCGTCATCAAATATTGGTTTTCAGATTGGTCAAGAAAAGTATTGTACAACTGATGATGGAGGATTGAACAGTAGTAAAGACAGGCGACTTCGCACTTCCATAACACCAAAGCAGTTGAATACTTTATACAAATGGTTCAAAGAAAACTCGAATCCCAGTCGGAAAATGCTAGAAATTATTTCTGTCGATGTTTCTTTGAAAAAAAGGGTAGTGCAAGTCTGGTTCCAGAATACAAGAGCAAGGCAGAGGAAAGCATCTGTAAGACAAACCGAATCACAAATGGGTAGTTGTCGATGTCCTTTTTGCTTTTCGCTGTTCAATTCTGAAGTTGTTTTGGATATTCACATGAGAAATAAGCATTCTGATGCGATGACTGATATATATAATCAGGGATTGCCAATCCCTAAAGGGATTCATGTTACAGCAGGCCCATTTGTTGGCGACAATTCAGCAAATATGAATAATAGTGATGTCGTTGATAATGCTAAGAACTACAGTGATGATGTAATGGACTACGAAGAAAGTGAACTTGTAATAGATGATTATGGGTATAATCTTTGTGGTAAAGGAGACGGCGATGATGATGACTTTGAAGACAACGATGATCCTAACGAAATGGAACAAGGTACTAGCTATGCTGGGGGTGCCGCATTGGATCTAACTAAGGCGATTGGAAACAATGACACTGAAGCTCCTTTTAATGGGAGTTATAATAATATTTATAAGAGTTTTGAAGCGAATCTGAGCTCACCTGCAAGGCAGGGAACTCTGGTTACGGATAGGAATCGCCGAGTCAGCACCCCCATATCCGTATCTGTGCAATCGTCGACCGCTAATGCGATGAATGATGATAGTGAGAGCAGTCTCACTCATGTGGACATGGAATACAGTGACGGGGATCCGACGTCGCCCCTCAAACTACGAGACGATAAACGATATCGAACTCAGTTGAGTCATTTACAGATTCGAGTCCTCAAAGCCTGTTACGTTGACTACAAGACCCCGACGATGAATGAATGCGAGGAACTCGGTAAGACTATCGGTCTAGCCAAAAGGGTCGTACAGGTTTGGTTTCAAAACGCCCGCGCTAAGGATAAAAAGTCGAAACAATGCGGGATATTCCACACGGGCGGACAAATGGACACGAAACCGCCATCACAATGTTTGTTGTGCAATGTTAAATACTCTGTACATCTCACAGGTAGAGACCACGTATTCGGTTCGAAGCACTTGGAAACTCTCGTTAAGCGCTCTGCCGACGTATCCTGTTTGGCGATAAAAGGGTCGCCCCCGACGGCGGTTGCGGAGCCGGTTCTACCGCAACCGGTTGCCAACTGTCCGACAACCTACCCAGAACCGACACTCCCTAAAGCGGTCGGTGTTGCCCCAGTAACCCCAGTAACAAGTGACGTGGCCTCCTCGACCAATCCGAGTGCGGCTTACTCCTCCATGATGACGGCCGCAGCCTGTTATCCCTTCATCATGGGGATGAATCCCTACGTGTCCGGGAATCCCTTCGTGAATCCCTCCATGATGTTCGCATCCCAGGACGGCGCGCAGAAGCAGCACACCAACGATATGCTGCGACTGATGCAGCAGCAATACATGAGTGCTGCGATGGCGACTTACCCCAACTTGTTCGCCTCAGGTTCCTACTCCAACAATCCGCCCGCTACCGCCACTACCGGTTCCAACTCCCAGTACATGTGCAATCGTTGTCGACTCACCTTCGATACCAAGGAGCTGGCGTTGGCGCACCAGCGTTCTATATGTTTCTACGGCCTTTCTGTTAACGAAGCCGACACCATTACTCATCTCACACCGGAAGTGCTAACCGCTCTCATGGGAACCGGAAATGCTTTGACATCAGTTACACAAACTTCCAGCAATCAAATAACCAAAACTGAGAGCAGCTAAAAGTACTTTATATGTAATTTTTAATTGTTGGGACGTTTTTTTAAACAAAGTATCTTCTTACACTAGTTGTGCTTTTTATTCTTTAGCTTGTAAATATTTTATATAATGTTGCGGCGACAACTAATCAAATATTTCATTCACGTAGATATTATATCATTAAGTCACCGGCCCTCTAAAAGGCCATGGATCTCTGTGGTCTATGGTCCGGGGCTGAGATACTTCCTAGGTGCCGGTGAACTTAGTATCTCTGGGCCGGACTTAGTATCTCTGGGCCGGACTTAGTATCTCTGGGCCGGACTTAGTATCTCTGGGCCGGAATTAGTATCTCTGGGCCGGACTTAGTATCTCTGGGCCGGACTTAGTATCTCTGGGCCGGACTTAGTATCTCTGGGCCGGACTTAGTACCTCTGGGCCGGACTTATTATCTCCCGGCCGGACTTAGTATCTCCCGGCCGGACTTAGTATCTCTGGGCCGGACTTAATATCTCTGGGCCGGACTTGTATCTTTGGGCCGGACTTAGTATCTCTGGGCCGGACTTAGTATCTCTGGGCCGCACTTAGTATCTCTGGGCCGGACTTAGTATCTCTGGGCCGGACTTATTATCTCCCGGCCGGACTTAGTATCTCTGGGCCGGACTTAATATCTCTGGGCCGGACTTGTATCTTTGGGCCGGACTTAGTATCTCTGGGCCGGACTTAGTATCTTAGTATCTCTGGGACGGACTTAGTATCTCTGGGCCGCACTTAGTATCTCTGGGCCGGACTTAGTATCTCTGGGCCGGACTTATTATCTCCCGGCCGGACTTAGTATCTCTGGGCCGGACTTAATATCTCTGGGCCGGACTTGTATCTTTGGGCCGGACTTAGTATCTCTGGGCCGGACTTAGTATCTCTGGGCTGCACTTAGTATCTCTGGGCCGGACTTAGTATCTCTGGGCCGGACTTATTATCTCCCGGCCGGACTTAGTATCTCCGGGCCGGACTTAATATCTCTGGGCTGGACTTAGTATCTCCCGGCCGGACTTAGTATCTCTGGGTCGCACTTAATATCTCTGGGCCGGACTTAGTATCTTCGGACCGGACTTAGTATCTCTGGCCCGGACTTAGTATTTCTGGGCCGGACCGGACTTATTATCTCCCGGCCGGACTTAGTATCTCCCGGCCGGACTTAGTATCTCTGGGCCGGACTTAGTATCTCTGGGCCGGACTTATTATCTCCCGGCCGGACTTAGTATCTCTGGGCCGGACTTAATATCTCTGGGCCGGACTTGTATCTTTGGGCCGGACTTAGTATCTCTGGGCCGGACTTAGTATCTCTGGGCTGCACTTAGTATCTCTGGGCCGGACTTAGTATCTCTGGGCCGGACTTATTATCTCCCGGCCGGACTTAGTATCTCCGGGCCGGACTTAATATCTCTGGGCTGGACTTAGTATCTCCCGGCCGGACTTAGTATCTCTGGGTCGCACTTAATATCTCTGGGCCGGACTTAGTATCTTCGGACCGGACTTAGTATCTCTGGCCCGGACTTAGTATTTCTGGGCCGGACCGGACTTATTATCTCCCGGCCGGACTTAGTATCTCCCGGCCGGACTTAGTATCTCTGGGCCGGACTTAGTATCTCTGGGCCGGACTTATTATCTCCCGGCCGGACTTAGTATCTCTGGGCCGGACTTAATATCTCTGGGCCGGACTTGTATCTTTGGGCCGGACTTAGTATCTCTGGGCCGGACTTAGTATCTCTGGGCTGCACTTAGTATCTCTGGGCCGGACTTAGTATCTCTGGGCCGGACTTATTATCTCCCGGCCGGACTTAGTATCTCCGGGCCGGACTTAATATCTCTGGGCTGGACTTAGTATCTCCCGGCCGGACTTAGTATCTCTGGGTCGCACTTAATATCTCTGGGCCGGACTTAGTATCTCCTCCGGACCGGACTTAGTATCTCTGGCCCGGACTTAATATTTCTGGGCCGGACCGGACTTACATATAAACCAAGAGAATCCATAACCTTTTAGGGGTTCTGCCTCAATTAGTATATTTCACTTAGTTTATTCTTTGGTGGGTTCATCGCGCGGTATTATATGTTATTTACACTCATTATTATTTAGCTAGAATTATAATCCTGCAGCTAATATTTTAATAATTATCAGCTGCTTTTATATTAATCAATTGACAGTTAGTATGTTATTAGATTTGTATTATTTCAATTTGCAAAACAATGTAGTTGATATTTAGGCATGATGAGTGGCATCAGGTAACCGTTAGGGCAGGTCGGCTTCCATGGATACGGATAATTAATTCTATTAATTGTTATTATATTCCTATTACTATTACCCCGCAGTTCAGCAGGAGTTTTATCAGAACAATAATTCGTCCGACATTATTCATATTTGTTATTCATATTTATTATACTATTATTTCTGAGTTTGCAAAGTCGATAAATAATTTAGTCAAATTATAATTACCCGGTATTTCATAAACTGTGTCCGCTTCTTAACATTTTGCAATATCAATTTATCGTGTCAATGAATTTGCCTTTGTTATAAATTGTCTTGTATTATCATTAATTTAAAGGGATGGGGTGGGGGTGGGGGGGGGGGGGAGGGGGAGGGGTAGTCTTAAAAAACCCAATATTAATTAATGTATACTGAAGTTACGAAGTCCGTCCACCATATTATTGCCAGCACAGCACAGAGAACCATTATGGCACAGTTCTATACGAGATTTTACTTAATCCTGTTGGAGACATTTCTATTTCATGTCTTAGGGAGGGGGGGGGGGGGGGGGGTCTACTGGCTTGGTTGTCAACATTTTAAAATGCTTACTGCTTAATAGAAATAAAGTGTAAGATACATTTTGTGTGGACTATAACTAGCTGGCGGCGCACCGCGAAAGAAGCTCTCTAGCTTCAGACAACTGTTCAACTCTCCACCTCTTCGTTCAAGTTACCCTCAAAATAATGTATATAAATCAATAATGTACATCATATAAATGACTTGTATATGTTCTTACGTATTTACCGACACGCCCATCATTATAATCCTTTATTATGTTCTCTAATAGATACTTTATTATGAAAAGTATTCACTATATCTATGTATGTATGTATATCGAGTGAACTCCTCCGAAACTATAGCTCGTCCGTCAATGAAAGTTATATCAATCAACAACAGCTCAACCCCAGGATGTGGAAAAAAGTTTCTAAAAAAATTATCATAGTTTCTTTTTTTATTTCGAAAAATAGCCCCAAAACTCGAAAATTGTCAGACTCAATGATAGAAACACCAGCTGCTGGTGCTCATGACGGCCTAGTAAGCTACTAGTATTGATTGAATGGATAGGCCCAAACTGCCACTTGTTAACTGTCACTTGCCCAAAAGTCACTTGCTAAGTCACTTGCCCAATAAGGCCCCTACCATTACTTGCCCAATATATCACTTCACTTGCTTTTAATATTATTATCTTGTTTATTAAACTACAAAATTGTATCAATATGTAATATAATCGCCGACCTTGTTGTTGTTTTGCGGTCAGCTACTGCCTTCTTGAAATCTATATTTTTCGCCGATGATTTAGCCTTCTACTCATCAAACCCCAAAGAGATCCAAGATAGTTTAAATAACCTTCGTAAATGGTGCAAAGATAATGCTCTTGAGGTGAATCTCGTTAAAACAAAAATTTTTAAATTTCGAAGAGGAGGCCGTTTAGCACTCTATGATAACTTCTATTATGATGGCCAAATCGTAAAGATATGCGATAAATATGAGTATTTGGGTGTAGTACTCCAGCCTACTTTGACGTTCACGAAACACATAAAAGCAAAGAAAGAAAAAACCTACGCCGCCATTGGCTGCCTGAAAAATCTCCATCTAGTCTCCGTGGAGACGGGAATCAAAATTTTTAAAATGAAAATCGCCCCTATGGCATCTTACGCCCTCTCGGAAATAGGATCGAAACTTACACTACCTCAACTAAAAGAATTGGATAAAATTAAATCTACCTTTCTTAAACGGCTCCTTGGACTCCATATTTCTTCATCATCAACTCTAGCTTTAAAATTAACTCATCAAGAAACCTTCACAAACGACATCCTTCTAACATCACTAGGTATTTTCAGCGCTGAAATTCTAGAACAATAGAACAATCTTCAGATCGGATCGAAATGCAAATTTCATTTCTGAGAATTACAATTTAGGACCGGCCTTCACTTCAACAACATGGACTCGCAGTAACCAAAGAAACAGGCACCTCATAACAAGAACGACATCTCACGGTTTCCACACCCCGTGTCCGGACTGCACCTGTAAATTTTGTCAAAACTCAGCCAGCGATCGTTACCACGCCCTATCGTGTCCTCAATGTCCGCTTATCGCCACCTTATTTATCATCCCATAAAACTACATTTTAAAACGTGCTTTTTTAAACTCTCATACCGGTAATATTTTAATGTACATATTTAATTATTTCATTTACTCCGTCTGTGAATTTGGAGTGTATAGAATAACCTCTAATATAATGAGGTGTTCGTAGACAATTAAAATGGTTCAAATTTAATATTGGCAATATGTTTGTTAATTCAATCAGCGAGCTAAATGCCAAGCAACACGTTTTTTCTTCATCATCACCATGTAGTTGGTCGAAAAATCTGTGAAAAATTGAGACAGGAAAGAAGCTAAGAGCTTCTTAATAATTGTACAGTAATATTTAAAAAAAAAATTTTGGCGCCCCTTAGCGGCCATGGCCTAAATCTTTATTTTTGACTTAAAATGCTTCTCCTTTGTGATGCTTTATTTTCAGAAGTTGTAACATAAATTGGAATCAGCATGGTCGATTGGGCCTACGTAGAAACATTCGAGCAGAATTTTTGTTTCCTACATTTCAATAAAAATGTCCCTATTTTTCAAAGTAATTTTCAAATTTAAAAAGCACTGATTTTTCGAAAAAAAAAATGTTTAACAGATGAGTAATTGCAAAAAATGCTCGAATTTTATTATTGCGCACACTACTAGTTTACATTTGATACCAAAAACGTACAAATTGGTTGAAAAATGGCAGAGGAGTAGTAATTTGAAAATATAAAAATGCCTTTCCGAGATAATTGGAATTGCCTTTAAAGTTTGAACCTTCCCGTGCAAAAACTGTCTGTTACGACAAAACCATGCTTAGAGTTTAGCTGTGGGGGTTTTCCTGGTCGATGATTTCATTTCTGACGTCAGTTTTCACTCTTAGTGAAATCTAGTTAGTCTGTATGTCGGTCTTTCTGGCTATATCCTACTATCTTATCTGTCCGTCAAATATAAGAAAATGGCACACCATCTAGCTAAATGTTTAGCTATTAGGGTTTTCCTGGTCGCAGAATTCATTTCTAGTGTAAGTTTTAACATTTGATTACTTCCAAATAGGCTGCCGGTTATATTCTCATGGCTGTTACCTCTAAGGCTGGGAGGGTGCCACCCGAAGGCTCCTCCGGGAGGGTGCCACCCGAAGGCTCCTCTCTCATGGCTGCTACCTCTAAGGCTGGGAGGGTGCCACCCGAAGGCTCCTCTCTCATGGGTGTTACCTCTAAGGGTGGGAGGGTGCCACCCGAAGGCTCTTCCCTCATGGCTGTTACCTCTAAGGCTGGGAGGGTGCCACCGGAAGGCTCCTCTCTCATGGCTGTTACCTCTAAGGATGGGAGGATGCCACCCGAAGGCTCCTCTCTCATGGCTGTTACCTCTAAGGCTGGGAGGGTGCCACCCGAAGGCTCTTCCCTCATGGCTGTTACCTCTACGGCTGGGAGGGTGCCACCCGAAGGCTCCTCTCTCTTGGCTGTTACCTCTAAGGCTGGGAGGATGCCACCCGAAGGCTCCTCTCTCATGGCTGTTACCTCTAAGGCTGGGAGGGTGCCACCCGAAGGCTCTTCCCTCATGGCTGTTACCTCTACGGCTGGGAGGGTGCCACCCGAAGGCTCCTCTCTCTTGGCTGTTACCTCTAAGGCTGGGAGGATGCCACCCGAAGGCTCCTCTCTCATGGGTGTTACCTCTAAGGCTGGGAGGGTGCCACCCGAAGACTCCTCTCCCATGGCTGTTACCTCTAAGGCTGGGAGGGTGCCACCCGAAGGCTCTTCCCTCATGGCTGTTACCTCTAAGGCTGGGAGGATGCCACCCGAAGGCTCCTCCGGGGGGGTGCCACCCGAAGGCTCCTCTCTCATGGCTGTTACCTCAAGGGTGGGAGGATGCCACCCGAAGGCTCCTCTCTCATGGCTGTTACCTCTAAGGCTGGGAGGGTGCCACCCGAAGGCTCTTCCCTCATGGCTGTTACCTCTACGGCTGGGAGGGTGCCACCCGAAGGCTCCTCTCTCTTGGCTATTACCTCTAAGGCTGGGAGGATGCCACCCGAAGGCTCCTCTCTCATGGCTGTTACCTCTAAGGCTGGGAGGGTGCCACCCGAAGGCTCTTCCCTCATGGCTGTTACCTCTACGGCTGGGAGGGTGCCACCCGAAGGCTCCTCTCTCTTGGCTGTTACCTCTAAGGCTGGGAGGATGCCACCCGAAGGCTCCTCTCTCATGGGTGTTACCTCTAAGGCTGGGAGGGTGCCACCCGAAGACTCCTCTCCCATGGCTGTTACCTCTAAGGCTGGGAGGGTGCCACCCGAAGGCTCCTCTCTCATGTCTGTTACCTCTAAGGCTGGGAGGGTGCCACCCGAAGGCTCCTCTCTCATGGCTGTTACCTCTAAGGTTGGGAGGGTGCCACCCAAAGGCTCCTCTCTCTTGGCTGTTACCTCTAAGGCTGGGAGAGTGCCACCCGAAGGCTCCTCCCTCATTGCTGTTACCTCTAAGGATGGAAGGGTGCCACCCGAAGGCTCCTCTCTCTTGGCTGTTACCTCTAAGGCTGGGAGAGTGCCACCCGAAGGCTCCTCCCTCATTGCTGTTACCTCTAAGGCTGGAAGGGTGCCACCCGAAGGCTCCTCTCTCATGGCTGTTACTTATATGGCTGGGAGGGTGCCACCCGAAGGTTCCTCTCTCATGGCTGTTACCTCTAAGGCTGGGAGGGTGCCACCGGAAGGCTCCTCTCTCATGGCTGTTACCTCTAAGGATGGGAGGATGCCACCCGAAGGCTCCTCTCTCATGGCTGTTACCTCTAAGGCTGGGAGGGTGCCACCCGAAGGCTCTTCCCTCATGGCTGTTACCTCTACGGCTGGGAGGGTGCCACCCGAAGGCTCCTCTCTCTTGGCTGTTACCTCTAAGGCTGGGAGGATGCCACCCGAAGGCTCCTCTCTCATGGCTGTTACCTCTAAGGCTGGGAGGGTGCCACCCGAAGGCTCTTCCCTCATGGCTGTTACCTCTACGGCTGGGAGGGTGCCACCCGAAGGCTCCTCTCTCTTGGCTGTTACCTCTAAGGCTGGGAGGATGCCACCCGAAGGCTCCTCTCTCATGGGTGTTACCTCTAAGGCTGGGAGGGTGCCACCCGAAGACTCCTCTCCCATGGCTGTTACCTCTAAGGCTGGGAGGGTGCCACCCGAAGGCTCCTCTCTCATGTCTGTTACCTCTAAGGCTGGGAGGGTGCCACCCGAAGGCTCCTCTCTCATGGCTGTTACCTCTAAGGTTGGGAGGGTGCCACCCGAAGGCTCCTCTCTCTTGGCTGTTACCTCTAAGGCTGGGAGAGTGCCACCCGAAGGCTCCTCCCTCATTGCTGTTACCTCTAAGGCTGGAAGGGTGCCACCCGAAGGCTCCTCTCTCATGGCTGTTACTTATATGGCTGGGAGGGTGCCACCCGAAGGTTCCTCTCTCATGGCTGTTACCTCTAAGGCTGGCAGGGTGCCACCCGAAGGCTCTTCCCTCATGGCTGTTACCTCTAAGGCTGGGAGGGTGCCACCCGAAGGCTCCTCTCTCTTGGCTGTTACCTCTAAGGCTGGGAGGATGCCACCCGAAGGCTCCTCTCTCATGGGTGTTACCTCTAAGGCTGGGAGGATGCCACCCGAAGGCTCCTCTCTCATGGCTGTTACCTCTAAGGCTGGGAGGGTGCCACCCGAAGGCTCTTCCCTCATGGCTGTTACCTCTACGGCTGGGAGGGTGCCACCCGAAGGCTCCTCTCTCTTGGCTGTTACCTCTAAGGCTGGGAGGATGCCACCCGAAGGCTCCTCTCTCATGGGTGTTACCTCTAAGGCTGGGAGGGTGCCACCCGAAGACTCCTCTCCCATGGCTGTTACCTCTAAGGCTGGGAGGGTGCCACCCGAAGGCTCCTCTCCCATGTCTGTTACCTCTAAGGCTGGGAGGGTGCCACCCGAAGGCTCCTCTCTCATGGCTGTTACCTCTAAGGTTGGGAGGGTGCCACCCGAAGGCTCCTCTCTCTTGGCTGTTACCTCTAAGGCTGGGAGAGTGCCACCCGAAGGCTCCTCCCTCATTGCTGTTACCTCTAAGGCTGGAAGGGTGCCACCCGAAGGCTCCTCCGGGAGGGTGCCACCCGAAGGCTCCTCTCTCATGGCTGTTACCTATATGGCTGGGAGGGTGCCACCCGAAGGCTCCCCCGGGAGGGTGCCACTCGAAGGTTCCTCTCTCATGGCTGTTACCTCTAAGGCTGGCAGGGTGCCACCCGAAGGCTCTTCCCTCATGGCTGTTACCTCTAAGGCTGGGAGGGTGCCACCCGAAGGCTCCTCTCTCATGGCTGTTACCTCTAAGGCTGGCAGGGTGCCACCCGAAGGCTCTTCCCTCATGGCTGTTACCTCTAAGGCTGGGAGGGTGCCACCCGAAGGCTCCTCTCTTATGGCTGTTACCTCTAAGGCTGGGAGGGTGCCACCCGAAGGCTCCTCTCTCATGGCTGTTACCTCTAAGGCTGGGAGGGTGCCACCCGAAGGCTCCTCTCGTATGGCTGTTACCTCTAAGGCTGGGAGGGTGCCACCCGAAGGCTCCTCTCTCATGGCTGTTACCTCTAAGGCTGGCAGGGTGCCACCCGAAGGCTCTTCCCTCATGGCTGTTACCTCTAAGGCTGGGAGGGTGCCACCCGAAGGCTCCTCTCTTATGGCTGTTACCTCTAAGGCTGGGAGGGTGCCACCCGAAGGCTCCTCTCTCTTGGCTGTTACCTCTAAGGCTGGGAGGGTGCCACCCGAAGGCTCCTCTCTCATGGGTGTTACCTCTAAGGCTGGGAGGGTGCCTCCCGAAGGCTCCTCTCTCATGGCTGTTACCTCTAAGGCTGGGAGGGTGCCACCCGAAGGCTCCTCTATTATGGCTGTTACCTGTACGGCTGGGAGGGTGCCACCCGAAGGCTCCTCTCTCTTGGCTGTTACCTCTAAGGCTGGGAGGGTGCCACCCGAAGGCTCCTCTCTCATGGCTGTTACCTCTAAGGCTGGGAGGGTGCCACCCGAAGGCTCCTCTATTATGGCTGTTACCTGTACGGCTGGGAGGGTGCCACCCGAAGGCTCCTCCCTCATGGCTGTTACCTCTAAGGCTGGGAGGGTGCCACCCGAAGGCTCCTCCGGGAGGGTGCCACCCGAAGGCTCCTCTCTCTTGGCTGTTACCTCTAAGGCTGGGAGGGTGCCACCGGAAGGCTCCTCCCTCATGGCTGTTACCTCTAAGGCTGGGAGGGTGCCACCCGAAGGCTCCTCTCTTATGAAGGCTCCTCTCTAATGGCTGTTACCTGTACGGCTGTGAGGGTGCCACACGAACTCCCAAGGTTGAATACTCTCACAAAAACAGGCAGAACAAAATAAAAACAAAGATTGCTTACAACATTGTTCACATGTAATAATCCTACGGATACAGAATAGGACTTTGCATGGTAGTACAAAGTACAATGTGGACAGATTCAATTATTATATTATTTTGGCAGATTGTATTACGTAATATTATTTATTGTAATGTGAAAAGTCATTATGCACTGATGTCTAACTGGTACATTACGGGATTTTCTTTTCGTAAAAGGGGACGGATTATGTGCGTATTGATTTCAGATACGGAACCAATACAATGTTAGAAACACTTTCAATGATCATTATAATTATTTTAATGGAAAGATAAACGGTATGAAGTTATGATGAACGTTAAATCTTAACGACAATATGAGATTTGTAGAGTCAAGGGGACCATTGGTGTACCCCCCCCTTAAGGGGACCATTGGTGTACCCCCCCCTTAAGGGGACCATTGGTGTACCCCCCCCCCCCCCCCTTAAGGGGACCATTGGTGTACCCCCCCTTAAGGGGACCATTGGTGTACCCCCCCCTTAAGGGGGACCATTGGTGTACCCCCCCCTTAAGGGGACCATTGGTGTACCCCCCCCTTAAGGGGACCATTGGTGTACCCCCCCCTTAAGGGGACCATTGGTGTACCCCCCCCTTAAGGGGACCATTGGTGTACCCCCCCCCCCTTAAGGGGACCATTGGTGTACCCCCCCCCCCCCCTTAAGGGGACCATTGGTGTACCCCCCCTTAAGGGGACCATTGGTGTACCCCCCCCCTTAAGGGGACCATTGGTGTACCCCCCCTTAAGGGGACCATTGGTGTACCCCCCCCCCCTTAAGGGGACCATTGGTGTACCCCCCCCCCCCCCTTAAGGGGACCATTGGTGTACCCCCCCCCTTAAGGGGACCATTGGTGTACCCCCCCCCCCCCCCCTTAAGGGGACCATTGGTGTACCCCCCTTAAGGGGACCATTGGTGTACCCCCCCCTTAAGGGGACCATTGGTGTACCCCCCCCCTTAAGGGGACCATTGGTGTACCCCCCCCCCCCCCTTAAGGGGACCATTGGTGTACCCCCCCTTAAGGGGACCATTGGTGTACCCCCCCCCCCCCCCTTAAGGGGACCATTGGTGTACCCCCCCTTAAGGGGACCATTGGTGTACCCCCCCCCTTAAGGGGACCATTGGTGTACCCCCCCCCCTTAAGGGGACCATTGGTGTACCCCCCCCTTAAGGGGACCATTGGTGTACCCCCCCCTTAAGGGGACCATTGGTGTACCCCCCTTAAGGGGACCATTGGTGTACCCCCCCCCCCCTTAAGGGGACCATTGGTGTACCCCCCCCTTAAGGGGACCATTGGTGTACCCCCCCTTAAGGGGACCATTGGTGTACCCCCCCCCCCTTAAGGGGACCATTGGTGTACCCCCCCCCCCTTAAGGGGACCATTGGTGTACCCCCCCTTAAGGGGACCATTGGTGTACCCCCCCCTTAAGGGGACCATTGGTGTACCCCCCCCCCCCCTTAAGGGGACCATTGGTGTACCCCCCCTTAAGGGGACCATTGGTGTACCCCCCCTTAAGGGGACCATTGGTGTACCCCCCCCTTAAGGGGACCATTGGTGTACCCCCCCCTTAAGGGGACCATTGGTGTACCCCCCCCTTAAGGGGACCATTGGTGTACCCCCCCTTAAGGGGACCATCGGTGTACCCCCCCCCCCCTTAAGGGGACCATTGGTGTACCCCCCCCCCCCCCCCCCCTTAAGGGGACCATTGGTGTAGCCCCCCCTTAAAGGGACCATTGGT
>JAUCBJ010003277.1:0-17973 GCA_032718475.1 Nemertoderma westbladi
ATGTCTACCAATGGTTAGTGAGGGTTACAGGGGGTCGTCCCAGGTCTACCAATGGTTAGTGAGGGTTACAGGGGGCCGTCCCAGGTCTACCAATGGTTAGTGAGGGTTACAGGGGGCCGTCCCATGTCTACCAATGGTTAGTGAGGGTTACAGGGGGCCGTCCAAGGTCTACCAATGGTTAGTGAGGGTTACAGGAGGTCGTCTCAGGTTTAATGGTTAGTGAGGGTTACAGGGGGCCGTCCCAGGTCTACCAATGGTTAGTGGGGGTTACAGGGGGTCGTCCCAGGTCTACCAATGGTTAGTGAGGGTTACAGGGGGTCGTCCCAGGACTACCAATGGTTAGTGAGTGTTACAGGGGGTCGTCCCAGCTCTGCCAATGATTAGTGAGTGTTACAGGGGGCCGTTCCAGGCCTACCAATGGTTAGTGAGTGTTGCAGGGGGTCGTCCCAGGTCCACCAATGGTTAGTGAGTGTTACAGGGGGTCGTCCCAGGTCTACCAATGGTTATTGAGTGTTACAGGGGGTCGTCCCAGGTCTACCAATAGTTAGTGAGGGTTACAGGCGGCCGTTCCAAGCCTACCAATGGTTAGTGAGTGTTACAGGGGGTCGTCCCAGGTCTACCAATGGTTATGAGTGTTACAGGGGGTCGTCCCAGGTCTACCAATGGTTAGTGAGTGTTACAGGGGGTCGTCCCAGGTCTACCAATGGTTAGTGAGCGTTACAGGGGGTCGTCCCAGGCCTATCAATGGTTAGTGAGCGTTACAGGGGGTCGTCCCAGGTCTACCAATGGTTAGTGAGTGTTACAGGGGGTCGTCCCAGGTCTACCAATGGTTAGTGAGGGTTACAAGGGGCAATCCCATGTCTACCAATGGTTAGTGAGGGTTACAGGAGGTCGTCCCAGGTCTACAAATAGTTAGTGAGGGTTACAGGCGGCCGTTCCTGGCCTACCAATGGTTAGTGAGGGTTACAGGGGGCCGTCCCAGGTCTACCAATGGTTAGTTAGGGTTACAGGGGGTCGTCCCAGGTCTACCAATGGTTAGTGAGGGTTACAGGGGGCCGTCCCAGGTCTACCAATGGTTAGTTAGGGTTACAGGGGGTCGTCCCAGGTCTACCAATGGTTAGTGAGGGTTACAGGGGGTCATCCCAGGTCTACCAATGGTTAGTGAGGGTTACAGGGGGCAGTCCCAGTTCTACCA
Source organism: Nemertoderma westbladi (assembly GCA_032718475.1). Classification (NCBI taxonomy): domain Eukaryota; kingdom Metazoa; phylum Xenacoelomorpha; order Nemertodermatida; family Nemertodermatidae; genus Nemertoderma; species Nemertoderma westbladi. The sequence continues at coordinate 1,196 of JAUCBJ010003277.1, forward strand.
ATGGTTATTTAGGGTTACAGGGGGCCGTCCCAGGTCTACCAATGGTTAGTGAGGGTTACAGGGGGTCGTCCCAGGTCTACCAATGGTTAGTGAGGGTTACAGGGGGCCGTCCCAGGTCTACCAATGGTTAGTGAGGGTTACAGGGGGCTGTCCCGGGCCTTAATGGTTAGTACCATAACTCTATATCCCTTGGATTATTAAGGATATTTGATTTGTTAATATTATATTGATTAATGATTAACTAATATGGTTATTAAATATTATCATATAACATTTAACTGTAATTAATTTCAAGTTAAGTGCTATTTTGGGCTATTAAACTGTTGTTATTATTACTGTTTAATTCATATGCCTAATAGTAAACTGGAACCCAATACCTAAGTCGCACATTCATTAACCTGAGACATGACTATTTTTTTGGTTTTAGGAAGCGATGGGTCACCGGGTCCTCGAGGTATCCAGGGCAACCCAGGCCCAATGGGGCCCTTCGGGGAACCTGGACTGGACGGAAAAGATGGCGAAACTGGTCCCCAAGGAGACCCTGGCCACCCCGGTCTCCCGGGTAGACAGGGTCCCCCTGGGGTCGAGGTCAAAGGCGAGAAAGGGGAACCTGGTTACAAAGGCTAGTCTCTACCTAGAATATTCTATGAGTTTCAATGAGATACTTTTTGTACTTTACTGTTTGCACGAAATGTTTTATAGTAGATAGGAAGACATTGTGTGGTACCGTACGACTGTTTTAAAGTTGTTCGTTCACTTTGCATATACTTCAAATATTACCAATATTTGCTTATATTTCAAATAGGTAGTCTCCCTGTATGAGCATCTACATTCCAGTTCACACAAATTTTGTTGATTGTTTGTTGTTGCTAGGAGACGCTAATCTCTCTGCCAGGCTTGCCCACCAATATTGAATTTTTTATTTCGTTGCTAGGTGACCCCGGGACAGCCGGTCTGCACGGGCCGCCCGGCTATCCCGGCCATCCGGGTACAAAAGGTCCCAAAGGAGATAAAGGCGACGCGATTCCGGGGGAGAAAGGGATGCCTGGAAGAGATGGAATCTATGGAGAGCGGGGCACTCAGGGTCCTCCGGGGCCGAAGGGATATAAGGTAAGGGAGGGAGGGGCACTCAGGGCCGAAGGGATATAAGGTAAGGGAGGGAGGGGCACTCAGGACCGAAGGGATATAAGGTAAGAGAGGGAGGGGCACTCAGGGACCTCCGGGGCCCAAGGGATATAAGGTAAGAGAGGGAGGGGCACTCAGGGCCGAAGGGATATAAGGTAAGGTAGGGAGGGGCACTCAGGGACCTCCGGGGCCCAAGGGATATAAGGTAAGGGAGGGAGGGGCACTCAGGGCCGAAGGGATATAAGGTAAGGGAGGGAGGGGCACTCAGGGCCGAAGGGATATAAGGTAAGAGAGGGAGGGGCACTCAGGGACCTCCGGGGCCCAAGGGATATAAGGTAAGGGAGGGAGGGGCACTCAGGGCCGAAGGGATATAAGGTAAGGGAGGGAGGGGCACTCAGGGCCGAAGGGATATAAGGTAAGAGAGGGAGGGGCACTCAGGGCCGAAGGGATATAAGGTAAGGGAGGGAGGGGCACTCAGGACCGAAGGGATATAAGGAAAGGGAGGGAGGGGCACTCAGGGCCGAAGGGATATAAGGTAAGGGAGGGAGGGGCTCTCAGGGTCGAAGGGATATAAGGAAAGGGAGGGAGGGGCACTCAGGGACCTCCGGGGCCCAAGGGATATAAGGTAAGGGAGGGAGGGGCACTCAGGGCCGAAGGGATATAAGGTAAGGGAGGGAGGGGCACTCAGGGACCTCCGGGGCCCAAGGGATATAAGGTAAGGGAGGGAGGGGCACTCAGGACCGAAGGGATATAAGGTAAGGGAGGGAGGGGCACTCAGGGACCTCAGGGGCCCAAGGGATATAAGGTAAGGGAGGGAGGGGCACTCAGGGCCGAAGGGATATAAGGTAAGGGATGAAGGGGCACTCAGGGCCGAAGGGATATAAGGTAAGAGAGGGAGGGGCACTCAGGGACCTCAGGGGCCCAAGGGATATAAGGTAAGGGAGGGAGGGGCACTCAGGGCCGAAGGGATATAAGGTAAGGGAGGGAGGGGCACTCAGGGCCGAAGGGATATAAGGTAAGGGAGGGAGGGGCACTCAGGGACCTCCGGGGCCCAAGGGATATAAGGTAAGAGAGGGAGGGGCACTCAGGGCCGAAGGGATATAAGGTAAGAGAGGGAGGGGCACTCAGGGACCTCCGGGGCCCAAGGGATATAAGGTAAGGGAGGGAGGGGCACTCAGGGCCGAAGGGATATAAGGTAAGGGAGGGAGGGGCACTCAGGGCCGAAGGGATATAAGGTAAGAGAGGGAGGGGCACTCAGGGCCGAAGGGACCCAAGGGATATAAGGTAAGGGAGGGAGGGGCACTCAGGGCCGAAGGGATATAAGGTAAGGGAGGGAGGGGCACTCAGGACCGAAGGGATATAAGGTAAGGGAGGGAGGGGCACTCAGGGCCGAAGGGATATAAGGTAAGGGATGAAGGGGCACTCAGGGCCGAAGGGATATAAGGTAAGAGAGGGAGGGGCACTCAGGGACCTCAGGGGCCCAAGGGATATAAGGTAAGGGAGGGAGGGGCACTCAGGGCCGAAGGGATATAAGGTAAGGGATGAAGGGGCACTCAGGGCCGAAGGGATATAAGGTAAGAGAGGGAGGGGCACTCAGGGACCTCCGGGGCCCAAGGGATATAAGGTAAGGGAGGGAGGGGCACTCAGGGCCGAAGGGATATAAGGTAAGAGAGGGAGGGGCACTCAGGGCCGAAGGGACCCAAGGGATATAAGGTAAGGGAGGGAGGGGCACTCAGGGCCGAAGGGATATAAGGTAAGGGATGAAGGGGCACTCAGGGCCGAAGGGATATAAGGTAAGAGAGGGAGGGGCACTCAGGGACCTCAGGGGCCCAAGGGATATAAGGTAAGGGATGAAGGGGCACTCAGGGCCGAAGGGATATAAGGTAAGAGAGGGAGGGGCACTCAGGGACCTCCGGGGCCCAAGGGATATAAGGTAAGGGAGGGAGGGGCACTCAGGGACCTCCGGGGCCCAAGGGATATAAGGTAAGGGAGGGAGGGGCACTCAGGGCCGAAGGGATATAAGGTAAGGGATGAAGGGGCACTCAGGGCCGAAGGGATATAAGGTAAGAGAGGGAGGGGCACTCAGGGACCTCAGGGGCCCAAGGGATATAAGGTAAGGGATGAAGGGGCACTCAGGGCCGAAGGGATATAAGGTAAGAGAGGGAGGGGCACTCAGGGCCGAAGGGATATAAGGTAAGGGAGGGAGGGGCACTCAGGGCCGAAGGGATATAAGGTAAGAGAGGGAGGGGCACTCAGGACCGAAGGGATCTAAGGTAAGAGAGGGAGGGGCACTCAGGGACCTCCGGGGCCCAAGGGATATAAGGTAAGGGATGGAGGGGCACTCAGGGCCGAAGGGATATAAGGTAAGAGAGGGAGGGGCACTAAGGGCCGAAGGGATATAAGGTAAGGGAGGGAGGGGCACTCAGGGCCGAAGGGATATAAGGTAAGAGAGGGAGGGGCACTCAGGGCCGAAGGGACATAAGGTAAGGGAGGGAGGGGCACTCAGGGCCGAAGGGATATAAGGTAAGGGAGGGAGGGGCACTCAGGGCCGAAGGGACATAAGGTAAGGGAGGGAGGGGCACTCAGGGCCGAAGGGACATAAGGTAAGGGAGGGAGGGGCACTCAGGGACCTCCGGGGCCCAAGGGATATAAGGTAAGGGATGGAGGGGCACTCAGGGCCGAAGGGATATAAGGTAAGAGAGGGAGGGGCACTAAGGGCCGAAGGGATATAAGGTAAGGGAGGGAGGGGCACTCAGGGCCGAAGGGATATAAGGTAAGAGAGGGAGGGGCACTCAGGGCCGAAGGGACATAAGGTAAGGGAGGGAGGGGCACTCAGGGCCGAAGGGATATAAGGTAAGATAGGGAGGGGCACTCAGGACCGAAGGGATATAAGGTAAGGGAGGGAGGGGCACTCAGGGCCGAAGGGATATAAGGTAAGGGAGGGAGGGGCACTCAGGGCCGAAGGGACATAAGGTAAGAGAGGGAGGGGCACTCAGGGCCGAAGGGATCTAAGGTAAGAGAGGGAGGGGCACTCAGGGACCTCCGAGGCCCAAGGGATATAAGGTAAGGGATGGAGGGGCACTCAGGGCCGAAGGGATATAAGGTAAGAGAGGGAGGGGCACTAAGGGCCGAAGGGATATAAGGTAAGGGAGGGAGGGGCACTCAGGGCCGAAGGGATATAAGGTAAGAGAGGGAGGGGCACTCAGGGCCGAAGGGACATAAGGTAAGGGAGGGAGGGGCACTCAGGGCCGAAGGGATATAAGGTAAGATAGGGAGGGGCACTCAGGACCGAAGGGATATAAGGTAAGGGAGGGAGGGGCACTCAGGGCCGAAGGGATATAAGGTAAGAGAGGGAGGGGCACTCAGGGCCGAAGGGACATAAGGTAAGAGAGGGAGGGGCACTCAGGGCCGAAGGGATCTAAGGTAAGAGAGGGAGGGGCACTCAGGGACCTCCGAGGCCCAAGGGATATAAGGTAAGGGAGGGAGGGGCACTCAGGGCCGAAGGGATATAAGGTAAGAGAGGGAGGGGCACTAAGGGCCGAAGGGATATAAGGTAAGGGAGGGAGGGGCACTCAGGGCCGAAGGGATATAAGGTAAGAGAGGGAGGGGCACTCAGGGCCGAAGGGACATAAGGTAAGGGAGGGAGGGGCACTCAGGGCCGAAGGGATATAAGGTAAGATAGGGAGGGGCACTCAGGACCGAAGGGATATAAGGTAAGGGAGGGAGGGGCACTCAGGGCCGAAGGGATATAAGGTAAGGGAGGGAGGGGCACTCAGGGCCGAAGGGACATAAGGTAAGGGAGGGAGGGGCACTCAGGGCCGAAGGGACATAAGGTAAGGGAGGGAGGGGCACTCAGGGACCTCCGGGGCCCAAGGGATATAAGGTAAGGGAGGGAGGGGCACTCAGGGCCGAAGGGATATAAGGTAAGAGAGGGAGAGGCACTCAGGGACCTCCGGGGCCCAAGGGATATAAGGTAAGAGAGGGAGGGGCACTCAGGGCCGAAGGGATATAAGGTAAGGGAGGGAGGGGCACTCAGGGCCGAAGGGATATAAGGTAAGGGAGGGAGGGGCACTCAGGGACCTCCGGGGCCCAAGGGATATAAGGTAAGAGAGGGAGGGGCACTCAGGGCCGAAGGGATATAAGGTAAGGGAGGGAGGGGCACTCAGGGCCGAAGGGATATAAGGTAAGGGAGGGAGGGGCACTCAGGGACCTCCGGGGCCCAAGGGATATAAGGTAAGAGAGGGAGGGGCACTCAGGGCCGAAGGGATATAAGGTAAGGGAGGGAGGGGCACTCAGGGCCGAAGGGATATAAGGTAAGGGAGGGAGGGGCACTCAGGGACCTCCGGGGCCCAAGGGATATAAGGTAAGAGAGGGAGGGGCACTCAGGGCCGAAGGGATATAAGGTAAGGGAGGGAGGGGCACTCAGGGCCGAAGGGATATAAGGTAAGGGAGGGAGGGGCACTCAGGGACCTCCGGGGCCCAAGGGATATAAGGTAAGAGAGGGAGGGGCACTCAGGGCCGAAGGGATATAAGGTAAGGGAGGGAGGGGCACTCAGGGCCGAAGGGACATAAGGTAAGGGAGGGAGGGGCACTCAGGGACCTCCGGGGCCCAAGGGATATAAGGTAAGGGAGGGAGGGGCACTCAGGGCCGAAGGGATATAAGGTAAGAGAGGGAGAGGCACTCAGGGACCTCCGGGGCCCAAGGGATATAAGGTAAGAGAGGGAGGGGCACTCAGGGCCGAAGGGATATAAGGTAAGAGAGGGAGGGGCACTCAGGGACCTCCGGGGCCCAAGGGATATAAGGTAAGGGAGGGAGGGGCACTCAGGGCCGAAGGGATATAAGGTAAGGAGGGAGGGGCACTCAGGCCGAAGGGATATAAGGTAAGGGAGGGAGGGGCACTCAGGGCCGGGGTTAGGTGGGGGGGGGCCTCGGACGAAGGGATATAAGGTAAGGGAGGGAGGGGCACTCAGGGCCGAAGGGATATAAGGTAAGGGAGGGAGGGGCTCTCAGGGTCGAAGGGATATAAGGAAAGGGAGGGAGGGGCACTCAGGGCCGAAGGGATATAAGGTAAGAGAGGGAGGGGCACTCAGGGACCTCCGGGGCCCAAGGGATATAAGGTAAGAGAGGGAGGGGCACTCAGGGCCGAAGGGACATAAGGTAAGGGAGGGAGGGGCACTCAGGGCCGAAGGGATATAAGGTAAGGGAGGGAGGGGCACTCAGGGCCGAAGGGATATAAGGTAAGAGAGGGAGGGGCACTCAGGGCCGAAGGGACATAAGGTAAGGGAGGGAGGGGCACTCAGGGCCGAAGGGACATAAGGTAAGGGAGGGAGGGGCACTCAGGGACCTCCGGGGCCCAAGGGATATAAGGTAAGAGAGGGAGGGGCACTCAGGGCCGAAGGGATATAAGGTAAGGGATGGAGGGGCACTCAGGGCCTAAGGGGTCCCAAGGGATATAAGGTAAGGGAGGGAGGGGCACTCAGGGCCGAAGGGATATAAGGTAAGAGAGGGAGGGGCACTCAGGGCCGAAGGGACATAAGGTAAGGGAGGGAGGGGCACTCAGGGCCGAAGGGACATAAGGTAAGGGAGGGAGGGGCACTCAGGGACCTCCGGGGCCCAAGGGATATAAGGTAAGGGAGGGAGGGGCACTCAGGGCCGAAGGGATATAAGGTAAGAGAGGGAGAGGCACTCAGGGCCTCCGGGGCCCAAGGGATATAAGGTAAGAGAGGGAGGGGCACTCAGGGCCGAAGGGATATAAGGTAAGAGAGGGAGGGGCACTCAGGGCCTCCGGGGCCCAAGGGATATAAGGTAAGGGAGGGAGGGGCACTCAGGGCCGAAGGGATATACGGTAAGGAGGGAGGGGCACTCAGGGCCGAAGGGATATAAGGTAAGGGAGGGAGGGGCTCTCAGGGCCGAAGGGATATAAGGTAAGAGAGGGAGGGGCACTCAGGGCCGAAGGGACATAAGGTAAGGGAGGGAGGGGCACTCAGGGCCTCCGGGGCCCAAGGGATATAAGGTAAGGGAGGGAGGGGCACTCAGGGCCGAAGGGATATAAGGTAAGAGAGGGAGGGGCACTCAGGGACCTCCGGGGTCCAAGGGATATAAGGTAAGGGAGGGAGGGGCACTCAGGGCTCGAAGGGATATAAGGTAAGGGAGGGAGGGGCACTCAGGGCCGAAGGGATATAAGGTAAGAGAGGGAGGGGCACTCAGGGCCGAAGGGATCTAAGGTAAGAGAGGGAGGGGCACTCAGGGACCTCCGGGGTCCAAGGGATATAAGGTAAGAGAGGGAGGGGCACACAGGGACCTCCGGGGCCCAAGGGATATAAGGTAAGGGAGGGAGGGGCACTCAGGGCCGAAGGGATCTAAGGTAAGAGAGGGAGGGGCACTCAGGGCCGAAGGGATATAAGGTAAGAGAGGGAGGGGCACTCAGGGACCTCCGGGGCCCAAGGGATATAAGGTAAGGGAGGGAGGGGCACTCAGGGACGAAGGGATATAAGGTAAGGGAGGGAGGGGCACTCAGGGATATAAGGTAAGGGAGGGAGGGGCACTCAGGGACCTCCGGGGCCCAAGGGATATAAGGTAAGAGAGGGAGGGGCACTCAGGGCCGAAGGGATATAAGGTAAGGGAGGGAGGGGCACTCAGGGCCGAAGGGATATAAGGTAAGGGAGGGAGGGGCACTCAGGGCCGAAGGGATATAAGGTAAGAGAGGGAGGGGCACTCAGGGTCGAAGGGATATAAGGTAAGAGAGGGAGGGGCACTCAGGGCCACAAAGGGGGCGATATTTACCGGGCGGTATACTTTACCGTTTTATGCTTTAGCAGCAACGTTTAATTCCTACATTTTTACCTTAACCTTTCTTTAATTTATTATGCTGTAAGATTTAACTTCCTATATTTTTTCCGCAGGGTTTAGCTGGTGTGGACGGGAATGGGGAGGGTGACATTGGACCACCCGGCGAACGGGGTGAGACAGGTCTACCTGGAGAGAGAGGCGAAGTCGGACCGGAGGGGCCCCAGGGACCCCAAGGTAGGTGCTAGGTGGTAATACAAACTAAAGCCCCCAAACAGCTATATGTCTATGGCGTCAATTACTGCACTAATTTGAAATAATATAGATAGCGCATGAAAATAAGTTAAATATATCATGAAAATAATTAAATCACTCAGGGACGGGATACAAAAAATAATGTTTGTTGTGTTGTGATTTTCTTTGTTCTGTTCAGCATTGATATTGACTCATTTATTGTTTTGGTTTTAGAATAACGCGCCACTGTAAGAAATCAGGATATTGATAACAATTTTGCGCCGTAAATACAAAGACACACATTGTGATAGTATGGCATATTTACTTTATTTTAATTTCCCCATCACTAATTGAAAACATGTCAATAATTAATTGTAAGGGAACGTACAGCCTCCCACAACGAAAATATTAATTATCTAGAAACCAACATAAAAGCAGCACAATAAATAAACAATTTATTTGCATAACTGACCCGCATTGCCGGCAATAATTTCACAATAAAAGAGGTAATAATATTAATTGCAGTGTACCGTACCCGACTATTACAGATAGACCGTACCCGACTAGTACAGATAGACCGTACCCGACTAGTACAGATAGACCGTACCCGACTAGTACAGATAGACCGTACCCGACTAGTACAGATAGACCGTACCCGACTAGTACAGATAGACCGTACCCGACTAGTACAGATAGACCGTACCCGACTAGTACAGATAGACCGTACCCGACTAGTACAGATAGACCGTACCCGACTAGTACAGATAGACCGTACCCGACTAGTACAGATAGACCGTACCCGACTAGTACAGATAGACCGTACCCGACTAGTACAGATAGACCGTACCCGACTAGTACAGATAGACCGTACCCGACTAGTACAGATAGACCGTACCCGACTAGTACAGATAGACCGTACCCGACTAGTACAGATAGACCGTACCCGACTAGTACAGATAGACCGTACCCGACTAGTACAGATAGACCGTACCCGACTAGTACAGATAGACCGTACCCGACTAGTACAGATAGACCGTACCCGACTAGTACAGATAGACCGTACCCGACTAGTACAGATAGACCGTACCCGACTAGTACAGATAGACCGTACCCGACTAGTACAGATAGACCGTACCCGACTAGTACAGATAGACCGTACCCGACTAGTACAGATAGACCGTACCCGACTAGTACAGATAGACCGTACCCGACTAGTACAGATAGACCGTACCCGACTAGTACAGATAGACCGTACCCGACTAGTACAGATAGACCGTACCCGACTAGTACAGATAGACCGTACCCGACTAGTACAGATAGACCGTACCCGACTAGTACAGATAGACCGTACCCGACTAGTACAGATAGACCGTACCCGACTAGTACAGATAGACCGTACCCGACTAGTACAGATAGACCGTACCCGACTAGTACAGATAGACCGTACCCGACTAGTACAGATAGACCGTACCCGACTAGTACAGATAGACCGTACCCGACTAGTACAGATAGACCGTACCCGACTAGTACAGATAGACCGTACCCGACTAGTACAGATAGACCGTACCCGACTAGTACAGATAGACCGTACCCGACTAGTACAGATAGACCGTACCCGACTAGTACAGATAGACCGTACCCGACTAGTACAGATAGACCGTACCCGACTAGTACAGATAGACCGTACCCGACTAGTACAGATAGACCGTACCCGACTAGTACAGATAGACCGTACCCGACTAGTACAGATAGACCGTACCCGACTAGTACAGATAGACCGTACCCGACTAGTACAGATAGACCGTACCCGACTAGTACAGATAGACCGTACCCGACTAGTACAGATAGACCGTACCCGACTAGTACAGATAGACCGTACCCGACTAGTACAGATAGACCGTACCCGACTAGTACAGATAGACCGTACCCGACTAGTACAGATAGACCTACCCGACTAGTACAGATAGACCGTACCCGACTAGTACAGATAGACCGTACCCGACTAGTACAGATAGACCGTACCCAACTAGTACAGATAGACCGTACCCGACTAGTACAGATAGACCGTACCCGACTAGTACAGATAGACCGTACCCGACTAGTACAGATAGACCGTACCCGACTAGTACAGATAGACCGTACCCGACTAGTACAGATAGACCGTACCCGACTAGTACAGATAGACCGTACCCGACTAGTACAGATAGACCGTACCCGACTAGTACAGATAGACCGTACCCGACTAGTACAGATAGACCGTACCCGACTAGTACAGATAGACCGTACCCGACTAGTACAGATAGACCGTACCCGACTAGTACAGATAGACCGTACCCGACTAGTACAGATAGACCGTACCCGACTAGTACAGATAGACCGTACCCGACTAGTACAGATAGACCGTACCCGACTAGTACAGATAGACCGTACCCGACTAGTACAGATAGACCGTACCCGACTAGTACAGATAGACCGTACCCGACTAGTACAGATAGACCGTACCCAACTAGTACAGATAGACCGTACCCGACTAGTACAGATAGACCGTACCCGACTAGTACAGATAGACCGTACCCGACTAGTACAGATAGACCGTACCCGACTAGTACAGATAGACCGTACCCGACTAGTACAGATAGACCGTACCCGACTAGTACAGATAGACCGTACCCAACTAGTACAGATAGACCGTACCCGACTAGTACAGATAGACCGTACCCGACTAGTACAGATAGACCGTACCCAACTAGTACAGATAGACCGTACCCGACTAGTACAGATAGACCGTACCCGACTAGTACAGATAGACCGTACCCGACTAGTGCAGATAGACCGTACCCGACTAGTACAGATAGACCGTACCCGACTAGTACAGATAGACCGTACCCGACTAGTACAGATAGACCGTACCCGACTAGTACAGATAGACCGTACCCGACTAGTACAGATAGACCGTACCCGACTAGTACAGATAGACCGTACCCGACTAGTACAGATAGACCGTACCCGACTAGTACAGATAGACCGTACCCAACTAGTACAGATAGACCGTACCCGACTAGTACAGATAGACCGTACCCGACTAGTGCAGATAGACCGTACCCGACTAGTACAGATAGACCGTACCCGACTAGTGCAGATAGACCGTACCCGACTAGTACAGATAGACCGTACCCGACTAGTACAGATAGACCGTACCCGACTAGTGCAGATAGACCGTACCCGACTAGTACAGATAGACCGTACCCGACTAGTACAGATAGACCGTACCCGACTAGTACAGATAGACCGTACCCGACTAGTACAGATAGACCATACCCAACTAGTACAGATAGACCGTACCCAACTAGTACAGATAGACCGTACCCGACTAGTACAGATAGACCGTACCCGACTAGTACAGATAGACCGTACCCAACTAGTACAGATAGACCGTACCCGACTAGTACAGATAGACCGTACCCGACTAGTACAGATAGACCGTACCCGACTAGTACAGATAGACCGTACCCGACTAGTGCAGATAGACCGTACCCGACTAGTACAGATAGACCGTACCCAACTAGTACAGATAGACCGTACCCGACTAGTGCAGATAGACCGTACCCGACTAGTACAGATAGACCGTACCCGACTAGTACAGATAGACCGTACCCGACTAGTACAGATAGACCGTACCCGACTAGTACAGATAGACCGTACCCAACTAGTACAGATAGACCGTACCCAACTAGTACAGATAGACCGTACCCGACTAGTACAGATAGACCGTACCCAACTAGTACAGATAGACCGTACCCAACTAGTACAGATAGACCGTACCCGACTAGTACAGATAGACCGTACCCGACTAGTACAGATAGACCGTACCCGACTAGTACAGATAGACCGTACCCGACTAGTGCAGATAGACCGTACCCGACTAGTACAGATAGACCGTACCCGACTAGTACAGATAGACCGTACCCGACTAGTACAGATAGACCGTACCCGACTAGTACAGATAGACCGTACCCAACTAGTACAGATAGACCGTACCCAACTAGTACAGATAGACCGTACCCGACTAGTACAGATAGACCGTACCCGACTAGTACAGATAGACCGTACCCGACTAGTACAGATAGACCGTACCCGACTAGTACAGATAGACCGTACCCGACTAGTACAGATAGACCGTACCCGACTAGTACAGATAGACCGTACCCGACTAGTACAGATAGACCGTACCCGACTAGTACAGATAGACCGTACCCAACTAGTACAGATAGACCGTACCCGACTAGTACAGATAGACCGTACCCGACTAGTACAGATAGACCGTACCCGACTAGTACAGATAGACCGTACCCGACTAGTACAGATAGACCGTACCCGACTAGTACAGATAGACCGTACCCGACTAGTACAGATAGACCGTACCCAACTAGTACAGATAGACCGTACCCGACTAGTACAGATAGACCGTACCCGACTAGTACAGATAGACCGTACCCAACTAGTACAGATAGACCGTACCCGACTAGTACAGATAGACCGTACCCGACTAGTACAGATAGACCGTACCCGACTAGTACAGATAGACCGTACCCGACTAGTACAGATAGACCGTACCCGACTAGTACAGATAGACCGTACCCGACTAGTACAGATAGACCGTACCCGACTAGTACAGATAGACCGTACCCGACTAGTACAGATAGACCGTACCCGACTAGTACAGATAGACCGTACCCGACTAGTACAGATAGACCGTACCCGACTAGTACAGATAGACCGTACCCGACTAGTACAGATAGACCGTACCCAACTAGTACAGATAGACCGTACCCGACTAGTACAGATAGACCGTACCCGACTAGTACAGATAGACCGTACCCGACTAGTACAGATAGACCGTACCCGACTAGTACAGATAGACCGTACCCGACTAGTACAGATAGACCGTACCCGACTAGTACAGATAGACCGTACCCGACTAGTACAGATAGACCGTACCCGACTAGTACAGATAGACCGTACCCGACTAGTACAGATAGACCGTACCCGACTAGTACAGATAGACCGTACCCGACTAGTACAGATAGACCGTACCCGACTAGTACAGATAGACCGTACCCGACTAGTACAGATAGACCGTACCCGACTAGTGCAGATAGACCGTACCCGACTAGTACAGATAGACCGTACCCGACTAGTACAGATAGACCGTACCCAACTAGTACAGATAGTACACTAGTACAGCTAAACCGGAACACGTAGCATTTTATTTAGCTGTTTAAAACCCGCGTGTTTACGAAATATCTTTGGAAATCAAATGGAATGTCAAAGTAAAGTTTATTTGTGAACGTAAAATACGAGAGGCGATCCGAATGCTCCTCTCTCTTGGCTGTTACCTGTCACACTGGGAGGGTGCCGCGCCACACTAACTCCCAACGTTAAACACTCCGTAACTATCCTCCTTACCCTTTACAACTTACAACCATATTAATTGCCAAACTAATAAAATAATAATTGCCGTTGCTAATTGGAACTTTATTAGTTTGGGGCCTAAAAAGTATCAACTTAACTATTTATTTGTTACGTTTAATACCTAAATTATCTCAATTTAATCCGTAAAATATTAATTAATTAATTAATATGCTACGGATAATTTAACTTTTAATTTTCAAAAATAATATTATAAGATAAGATAATTATTAGGGAACTAATTTTTAATAATTCAAGATGAATAAACCCAATTGGGATCCCCGTAGAAAAACAAAGTTACATTAAATTAAAAAGGTAATTCAAAACAGATTGTACCGGTGTCATATTGCCTAATTTATTAATTAATTAATTAATCGTGAAGTTTACTTTAATAATTACTAAAGTGTCGAGTGAAATTGACTTTTTTTTCCAGATCGTTTAGGTTTTCCATAAATGAATTTCAGTTGATCTGTTATCGATGGAACGTTAATAAAATGATATTATAATACGTCGTTCAGAAAGCGCGTCACCGGGGGTTGAACAACTTATTACAATATCAGTTTCTTCTATAACACTCAGAAATATTTGCTCTAAAGGATGACTGGATTGGATTAGATGACAAGAATTAGGGGGATTAGGGATTCTTCGGATATCACTTTTTGATATCCGGCCGGATATTAAACTTTATTTTACTAAACGACAGATTATTTATTATTGAAGAAATTAATAAAATATTAAACGATTTGGGGGAATCAGTATATTTCACTCCACCCTAAGTATATAAATACATCAATACGGCAAACATTGGGGGAAATGGATTACCAGACGTTATTATTATTATTCGAGGAGTTAAAGTATTTATAATAATTGTTAATAATTTATTTACTTAATTCAAGGAAACCTAACCAATCCACCTCCCCTTGTGTATCTTAAACACAATTATTTAGGTTATAATTCATTACCGGACGAACTTACATACCTACTGCTACTGCAGGGTGCAGCTCTCCTAAACCCTTAACAAGAGGCTTTAATCTAATAAACTTTGTAGGTTGTTTTAGATTTGAGCCTCACATAGTAAGGTTAGAGCCTACGTGGGGTATCCCATTTATGGCTTGGCCTAATCAAAAAAGTAAACCAAATTATAACTATTAAGTTACTGATTTCTCGACTGATTAATTAAATTAATAGAGTAAGTTCGTCCCGAAATGAATTATATCCGTTATTCAAGGCTTTGTATAACATTCCGACGTAGCTAACCGCTAACTATGCGACTTAGTCAACCCCAAATACCATTTAAAGAACTCGTAAACGGACCAGGTCAACCCTGTAGACGGCATCTGGTAGATAACCCGGGCCTTTACCCCCCTCAGGAAGCCCCGGTGGCCGTGCTGCCTCCATATAGTCCGAGCGGCGGCCCCCATACCGACAATAAACGAGCGACTAGCGACCTCCCCGGACCCCGTACCCTGCGTGTTCAATAAAGTCTTCATCACGTCCAAGGGGTTAGTGATTAACGCCGCGGTGCCGCCGGCCATAGCTCCGGATGTTAGATGCGTCAACGGGTTGTATAGGCGCTCGGGGTTGGATATATTCTGGGAGTATTCGTAAACGCAGAAGTGGCTGACTTGGAAGGGAATGTTCATAGTTAGTTGCGTCGTGTAACTGCGGTAGAACGCTCGGAAACCTTCTATACGGAGAACCGCGGCCGCGCAGTTGCAGACGCCGGTGTAGGGACTACTGTAGACCTGCATGCGTTGTTTGATAACGTCGACGGGGGACATTATAGCGTCGTGTAGCAGCGTGGCTACAGTACCTGCGAATAGTACAGACGCACCGGGGTAAAGAGGCGTCTTCAGAGTGGATTTAAGGTGTTCGTATACGCTGAAGTACATAGCGTGAGCGGGGCCGGCGCCGGTTACTACCACGTTTATTCCGCGTAAGGTTCGCAAAGGGCCTTCGCGGACGGATATCTTGCGGAATGCGTCAACTATACCGAGGTACTGGGCGTTCACACATGGTCGCAGACATTGCATTCGCGTTTTTACGAGGTCGAATGGGTACATCACGCAGTGTTCCGTGATTCCGGCTACACAACCGGCTGCCATGTGGGTTTGTGTCGGGGCCCAGTCCGGGAGAGATTCGTAGATATCGTCGCAGTCTTCGACATGCGCCATACCAGGACGGACGGACGGACAGTCAGGCCTGCAGGCAGCGGAGTTTATTGTTACGTACTGACGTAGATCTTTGGGTTCCCTTTCCACTAAATCTGAAATCAACCAGTTCACAGCTGAGTCTTGGGTCAGAGGGTAGGCAGTACCTGCAGTAGGCTCTAATTCTGAATGTGGAATGTTCCTGTTCCAGTTCCAGTATTATTGGCGTAGATAGGCGTACCTACCTACCGCAGTACCGTACCGTATTCAGTCAGGTATTCCAGAATTGTCTGCCTGTCTGCGTGCCAGCGTGCTCGTGCTGGCGGGTGTTAGCATGTAGCGTGGACGACTGCGCGACTGGTACCGTACCTGTGGTACTGGTGCGGGTTAATAACCCACTACGCAAACGACTTAATAATATAGGCCTACCGCTGTACCGGTACCGGTAACAGGTAATGGCAATGATTCGATCTGTCGATACGGATCGGTTACACAATAAGCAAGCGAGCGGCAAACAGAAATTACTTTTCAGTTTTAAATTAATTTAGCAAAAATTATTAGGCCTACTGTACTGCTGTACTGCTGTATTAGGTTACCTATCACCTCCACCTTTCTGCCTTTCAGCTTGTACAAATACTGCTAATACATACCGCATACCGGTACAGCGGTAACGTAATAGGAGACGTACCGGTAGGCCTGAGGCAGTGAGGGCCGACCCCGGCCTACAGTAACAGTACCCGTAGGAACATTGTATTCTTCACATGGATGAGGCAGTAGCGGCTCTAGAATTTCTGAAGGAGGCCGGACACCTTTTATAAATAGGCCCTACCGCACACGTACATACCACAGAGGCTCAGTCGCTCAGACCCAGACTGCAAGAAATTGAAAAATGAAATAATTGCTGCTGGAGAATTCATTCATCGCGTGGTGTAGGCGTACTGTGAGAATTGACCACTGGCATAACTTAAATATTGAGAGCATAGTAGCTGCGTCACTGACCAGAAAATTAAATA
>JAUCBJ010003278.1:0-29052 GCA_032718475.1 Nemertoderma westbladi
CGTTGGTTTAATCTCCATACCTCAAACAAACATCCTGATCATAAAAGTTAAAAAATATGCGCAAATAACGTAAAAAAACGGAAAATAAAATAAAAAAAAATCGAAAAAAATGTAAAAAAAAATCGAAAAAAAAGTAAAAAAAAAACGGAAAAAAAAGTAAAAAAAAAAATTTTCAAAAAAAAGTAAAAAAAAAAAATTTCAAAAAAAATCTCAAAAAATGCGGACAAAAAAAGTGTAAAAAAACGGACATATAAAGTAAAAAAAAAACAGACAAATAAAGTAAAAAATACGGACAATGAAGTCAAACAAAAACGGACATATAAAGTAAAAAAAAACGGACATATAAAGTCAAAAAAATACGGACAAATAAAGTCAAACCACTTATTGCATTAGTTAAAGGGCAAGAGATGTAACAATAACGCCAGTCATTGTTTATATAAAAATCGTTAAGTTTTCGAGATATATCAATTAAAACATTTCGCTCGCTAATTAGTAATTAATTAATTAACCGATTTTAGCAATAAAATGTTTCCAATACATCAGATACGGGTCCTCTACACGATGCAAAAAACAGAATCGCCGTAACTAACATAGAAAAAAATTCGACAAAAAAATATATCCACACCGATCCCCAACCCTGATTCGAACTCGGGAATACCTCCGGACAGGATTTTTTTGTTACCCCTATATGATCGCGCCACTCGAATTTTTGAAGTCGATTTTTCGGCCCTTTCTCTCGGTCCTGGGGCCGTATAAAATAATTCTTGACAAGTAATTTAGATACGCTCTTTCCAACGGTACCATCCGTTAAGCGTGAATCCTTGTAGTTTTGGCTGAGCTCTATAAACCCCACTTTTTCTATAGCCTTAAATTATTCCTGGACGGAAAATATATGGCGGTGTAAGCTGTGCTCGCGCTACGGCGAGTTGTTTGTTGTATCCGGGACTGATAGGCCCTATCGGGCCAGTCAGTTTTTGCGCGTTTCGACCAGTTGACTAAAAACTATATACCTATATATAACTATATACCTTAATTACCTATTACCAATAATATCCCTTTTTATTAATTATTCCCCTAAACTTGAACAAATAACAAACAAAATTGTACTAGAACGCATTATTTTCGTATGGAATAAACAATAACATAACAGTTTTTAAGGAATTTCCAAGAATCTAAAAGTCCCATAGAACATCAACTTGAAACGGCAACTCACAACTAATTGGTAGTTCCCAAATCAAATCAACACAAAGCACCATAAATAAATCGCAATCTATCTAAATACGGCCCAAGGCCCTCCCAACCCACCCCCCCCCCCCCCCCCCTACCCAATTAGGCCCACCACCCACCCTATTAACTACATATATCGGCCCACCCACCCTCCAATGAGTTACCTCAAAACATGACTTAGGTGTCAGCCCACCCACCCACCAATTAAATTTTATATAGTTAGAACTACCTTTTGTATTTTTTTATATCGTGTACCCACACTAACGCCCCCAACCCAAACATATTTGTATTATTACGTTGTTTTCTAATCTGCACTATGTCGAAATCTCAGACGATTACCAAAATGCAGAATTCTAGAACATCAACCCGCTACACACATGGACACAGTCGCAATCCAAGACAAGTTACAATCTGAAAACTAAACATACTGCCGCCTTCAAAATAGCGTTGGTTTAATCTCCATACCTCAAACAAACATCCTGATCATAAAAGTTAAAAAATATGCGCAAATAACGTAAAAAAACGGAAAATAAAATAAAAAAAAATCGAAAAAAATGTAAAAAAAAATCGAAAAAAAAGTAAAAAAAAAACGGAAAAAAAAGTAAAAAAAAAAATTTTCAAAAAAAAGTAAAAAAAAAAATTTCAAAAAAAATCTCAAAAAATGCGGACAAAAAAAGTGTAAAAAAACGGACATATAAAGTAAAAAAAAAACAGACAAATAAAGTAAAAAATACGGACAATGAAGTCAAACAAAAACGGACATATAAAGTAAAAAAAAACGGACATATAAAGTCAAAAAAATACGGACAAATAAAGTCAAACCACTTATTGCATTAGTTAAAGGGCAAGAGATGTAACAATAACGCCAGTCATTGTTTATATAAAAATCGTTAAGTTTTCGAGATATATCAATTAAAACATTTCGCTCGCTAATTAGTAATTAATTAATTAACCGATTTTAGCAATAAAATGTTTCCAATACATCAGATATGGGTCCTCTACACGATGCAAAAAACAGAATCGCCGTAACTAACATAGAAAAAAATTCGACAAAAAAATATATCCACCCCATCCCCAACCCTGATTCGAACTCGGGAATACCTCCGGTCAGGATTTTTTTGTTACCCCTATATGATCGCGCCACTCGAATTTTTGAAGTCGATTTTTCGGCCCTTTCTCTCGGTCCTGGGGCCGTATAAAATAATTCTTGACCAGTAATTTAGATACGCTCTTTCCAACGGTACCATCCGTTAAGCGTGAATCCTTGTAGTTTTGGCTGAGCTCTATAAACCCCACTTTTTCTATAGCCTTAAATTATTCCTGGACGGAAAATATATGGCGGTGTAAGCTGTGCTCGCGCTACGGCGAGTTGTTTGTTGTATCCGGGACTGATAGGCCCTATCGGGCCAGTTGACTGACTGATATTACACTATATATATATTACCTATATCCTAAATTATTTTTTATTCCACGAAAGTTACACAAATTTCAAACAAAATTATTCTAGAACACATTTTAGATAGATTAAATTAAGAATAACGTCACAGTTTTTAACAAATTACCATGAATCTGAAAGTCCCATAGAACATCAAATTGAAACCGCAACTCGCGACTAACTGATAAGCATTATATTATCTCTATACCTATATACCTACTACCTATATCTTATTTATTAACTATTCCGCAAAAGTGAAACAAAATACAAACAAAATTATTCTAGAACACATTATACTATATCTATATATCATATATCCTATACGTAGAATACATTTGTTATTGTATGAAATATAAAATAGCCTCGTTGCTTGTAAAATTTCCAAACAACATTAATTTGAAACCATTATCCTTATAAATACTTACATAACTACTTATTTATGAAAGTCCAATGGGAACATCAACTTTAAACCTATATATATAAAATTAATGAAAATTGCTATATATATCTATATATATCAACTCTGAGTTGTTTAATTGGGAAGAAATAGCAACTTCTGAGTTATTAAAATAATGTGCAAGGAGGACTATATACAAATATGCACTTATATTATTATCATTATACGTTTTCGAATTAGTTGTTCTAGAATAATTTCAATAGTCTGAGATGTTTAAAATATGTGCCAAGAAATAGCCTTCTGAGTTGTGAGAATGTACCAAGAGGACTATTATTCGGTATCTAAATTTCTGTTTTACCGTTTTACTGCATTGCCGTTTTCGAATTGAATTGTTCTAGAATAAATTCCTTACAATATAAACAAACTTTTTGTACAAGCACACATATTTACAATTTAAAAGTTCTAGAAAACACATGTTTCTATAATAGCCCATTTTCATTAGTTACTATCATATAGCTTAAGATACTAGACATTTTACAAATTGTTATTTACAGAGCATCTCCTTGAATTATCTTTATTGTTTTTAAAGAAATCAACATTCCATTTGGACAAAAGAACGTACTGTAATAAATAAATTGAACTATATTTGGAACGACGTTTTATCCTTGCTTGGATTTATGAGATGTGTTTGGAGTTAATTTCTTCTTCTTATGGGTGAACTTTTATTGTTTTCAGAGTGCCCCTTCCCAATCTGAAGGAAGCAATACCTAGACCAAGGACCCCAAAATATTGTGCATAGGGAATTTAATGGGCAAGATCTCAAGTAACAAAAACAATAGCCACAGGGTATGTTAGCAGCAGTCAATTGATAAATGAAAACAAGTGAATATATTTTGAATTCGATTAAACAAATTATTATCAATTATATTTTAAGATTATAATCATATATCGGAATTACTATATATAATTAAGACCAAAAGACAACCTTCCATAACGAGTATCTAAATTTAACAAGGTGATCTTCAAAGTACATCAAAAACTAAAATAAAAAAATCTACAAATCTTCAAATCTACAAAATATTATCGTAAATAAGTGCACAAACAAAAGTAAATGTATTTTAACCTATACTAAACTATTAATTTATACCGGAAGTATTATACACAATTAAGATCATCAAGGCAACTTTATTAGATCAGGCCGATCATTTGCTATTGTATTGCCATTAAACGATCTCATTACCAAAAATACAGGAAAAGAAACACGTTACAGAAATGGCCTTCTCTAACCTAAAGAATAAACGACTTAAGAATTAAGGGAAATGAGCAGATTATTAAACCCGCAGATTCCAACCAAAACAATAAGCGATCCCATTACCACTTGAGGAAAAGGAACAGGTCACAGAAGCAGGCTTTCTAACAAAAATAATAAGTGATATCAATACCAATTGAGGGAAATGAACGGGTTACACAAACGGCATTTTCTAACCTAAGCCATAAACGATATCTTGTTACCAATTGAGAGAAAGGAACAGGTTACAGAAGCGGCCTTTTCTAACTCCAAAACAATAAACGATCCTATTACCAGAGGGAAAGGAGCATATTACAGAAGCGGGGTTTTCTAACAAAAAAAATAAACTATCTTAATATCAATTAAGAAAACGGAACAGGACATTTTTTAACCAAAAAACTAAACAATCATAATATCAATTAAGATAAATAAACAGGAAACAAAAGTGGCCCTTTCAACAATAAACGACCCAATTACCAATTGAGGTTAAGGAGCAGAGATAAGAGAGGCGTATTTTACAAACCAAAACATTAAACTGTCTCGGCGTGTTACAAAATGTGACATAACTACATTTAATACTTATTTGGCCTGATATAATACGATCATTAATTATGATTTTGGTAGAACGCATTTTAAGTAAACTATAATAACAAAATAAATATTCCATAAACATCAGTAATTATTAATAACACGCTAGCAGGTCCTATGGACAATTTAAAGCTATGGACTATGAACAACGAAGAATAAAGAACAAATAAAAGATTATAATTGATTAATTATGCGCCCTGCTGCCCCTATGGGATGTGTGACGAGTTATATGTGTCCAGCATTGAAAGGACAAACTGGGAAGACGCCCACTGGATAATCCAGCAGCCGGATGGATGATATGTGGTAGGAAGGAAGAGTGACTTGTTCATCACCCTCCTTCAACGCTGGCCGCATCCACCCGGACACCATCCAGTGAACCCCCTCCAAGACGTTAAGGTCCCTTAACGTCTGCCGGATATACTCGCGACACTGAGGGACCTCATCCAGGCTGAGGCGTCTACCTCCTACAAAGCTGTTTAGAAAGCGACGCGACGTGACAGCTTCAACCCGATCTATGGCCTGGAGGAAATCCGGCTTAACAGCCATAGATAATCCCCACTTCACTGTGGGGCAGGACACCAGACAGGGACAGTCCCTCCCGTACTGCCCGTCGCATAGTGCCCCACCACAGACGTCCTCCACCACCTTGATTCGGTTCAAGTTGAGGGCTGTCGCTCTCATAGCGAATGAACCCATCGCTGTCGACTCGGGGTCCCAAGTAACGGCCGACTTCTCCACATTGGACGGCTGGATTACCGGTACCAGCATATCGTCTACCCCGACAACAACGAGGTCGGAGTTATCTTTCCCTATGAGAACAGGGTCTATGATGTGGACTTGGGACCCCACGCCAACACTTCTGTCCATAAACAGCCTTGCCGACTGTTTGCCGTCGTTAGAGATAACGGCAAACACCTCACCGCTCTCGGTGCATCTAAAATAACAAAATAACATAAATTATAAATTCATTGCAGCAAATGAGTTTAGTATAAATATCCCCGTTATATTATTATAATTATCTTTTTGAGACACAGTAGTAAACTCCCACCTCGGCGAATTAATATCCCGCCTCAATGTTTAATAATCAATTAAGGGAAAGGTGCAGGTTACAGAGACATGTTATTCTAACCAAAACAATAAACTAAAGTTACAATGTTATTTTTGGATGTCATCAGCTGTTACGATTTTCCCCTGGAAATGGAAAGTCCCCTTCCCTACCACGCCGCCACGCCTATTTGAACATTTTATAAAAATGTATAATAAATATAATAAACCTCTTTTATTCTTATGAATATTAGAATAAACTGATAAAGTGTATGTATATTTTGTTGAAAGTTTTTTGCATTGATGTTGAAAAATTGCAACCTGTAAACACCATAAAAACAAAATAACTCACAATATTTTATTATTTTTTGATTACTGGTTACAAGTAAATTAAATTGAGTTACATTGTACTAGATTGGTGAGTTTTTTTGGTGTCCCAGTCAATAATGATCAAAATGGACTACAATTCACACTTTGTGGGAATGAACCCGCGACCTAGGGATGAGAGAAATAACCCATGGCACCCAATTCCTCTACTATTTATGCTATTTTATATTAAATGTATGTATTCTGTTTAAATCAAGTATGGAAATAGATTATATCAATACAAGAACCTAAAAAATATCATCCGATTGTAGGTCTGCGTTGATTTTGAAAATTTCGTAGCACCAAATCCACCAGACTTTTTCTTTACAATTGCGGACGAGGATTTCTTTACGTGCAGCACCTCCGCACACAACTTGAGGCCGTCCTCGATATCGTCACCCGCTTCCTTCACGTAGGGCAACTCAACTTGACGATACCTCGTCGCAAGGAGGTGGTGGGCACGCTCCACATTCCCACTTAAAACGTTTAGCGTTACCTCCGAAGGCATTCTAAAAACAAAATTATTATGATGAATAAATACATTATTGTGAAATAAATATAGCCAATATTGTTGTGATAAAAAGTTTTCATTAATCCCGGCAAAACACATGCAAAAATGTAACTAACAAATATTTTTTCAAACCGTGATATATTATTTTACTTACAGTCTTTAGCAGAAAGGAAATGATACATTGATAGGAACATTTGTTTCTCTTTTTTTAGTATAATATTGGATTGATTTAATTCAAACTTATTTATTGTAAAGCCGGAATGTGCAAGCAATGCCCAATAGGACATTGAATAATGGTTGGAAGTAAAGTTCAAAAAATATATTCAATTGATATTAATTCTTTAGAATAATAATTATTGTTTAGCATAAACACAAAGTAATTAACCCATTATCCATCAGTTTTAGTATAAGTTTAAACCGGAGAAAAGGCTGTAGACAAAAATAAAAAGAAATGCAAATGTCTTTTTGATATAATTTTGATAAGAACGTGGTTGTGATAAGAGGGCATTGACTTATTTTCAATAACAAATGAAAACTAATCGTATTATTATTTTAAATATTAAATATTTACATTAAGAGCCTAGCATATATAATATCATAAATAGCAGCTTTCCTAGGCAATTCTTATAAGTTATTAATTTAATTTAATTTTTAAAAATTAAATATTTTACCTATAACCCACTTGCTTAAAGGCCGAGCATAACATGGCCAGGCCATGCGTGAGTTGACTCTTCGATTTTGGAAATAATCGGTCTGGCAGAAAATCAGAGAATGTTTCCCAAGTGATAGACCCCCAAGGAGCGAAACTTGAAACTGCAACTAAATTCTAATTGACCCACCCCCCCCTCCCACAATCTCTAATTAGACCCGCCACCCACCCATTCTACAACGGATATCAACCCACCCGCCCACCAGAATGTTGTCTAATCTAAAACTTCTTAGGTCAGCCCACCCGCCCACCAATTAAATTTTACTTTATTAGCTCACAATTTTCATCATTATTTCAGGAAACAGACTTAGAAAATTCTCGACTTTCGTTTCATTATCTACAGTACCTGTACTACTATTATGCATAACGTATAACACATTCATTGAAATAAGTAGCGTACTCTGGTATTATTATATAAAAGTACAAACACAGCGATGATCTGTCCGACTCCACTTACCTCAAATATTCGTAGAAAATAAGCGATGGACGAACTGATGCGGTACGAATCCAAAAATCTTTCAGTGAATGCTAAAAACTATAACAGGTAGAATAAACTTATTACCTTTATTGCTGAATTGCCTTAGGATTTATACTGAACACACAAGGTTTGGCCTGACACTGTCTCTATACTGATGAGTCATTCAAAGACCTCGCCCGCGGCAGCAAGTAGACTATCACCACACCACAAGGAACATTCTTCAGATGTATACCGCGCCAATGATACACATCAAGATTGGTTTGGACTTTGATGTATGCGACGACCATTAGGAAATGAATGCCCAGTGTCACTCTTCCTCCTGTCTCAGACAGTGGTCGAACATTACTTCAAAGAACATTCCCCGCACTACCTTGGTAGATATTACCTTTCTGCAGTTTATGTATAAACAACCAATAGAAAGTGTTGTGTCTCACTATGGCTCTGTGAGGTCTCATCCTTAACATTACTTATTTCGTGCAAGCATTCGACCAATAGAATGTGTCCTTTCAGCGGTTTCTATACTGATGAGTGCTTCAGAGTCCTCAGTAATTGGTTTAGGTCCAACTATTACTACAACAATCTCAGTCTTAGTATATTGGATTCTAGAGTTTGTGTAAACTCAATTCTGCAATTGATTAAGTAAACTATATATTTTAAGGGCTTCCAGGCGCCATTGTTGGCCAAGCCTAACTATTCTTGAATTGATGCCATAGTTTCTTACTTCAATACTTCTATATATTTCAATACTTTATTGTTATCATATTGATTAACCGTGTTCATCAAGCAGTCAAGATGCCGAAGAGAAAGGCGACGATTTGCACTCACTGCCTTGGTACTGAAGGCAAACGGAAACACAATCGGACAACATGCCCGCGACGTGAGAGGGGTCTACCAGCGGTACTTCCATTCCATGGTTAGTTTTATTATTAGGCCTATATTTGTGCTTGTCTTTCATCGTAGGCCTATCTGCCTGTCTATTGTATTATTTTTGCAATATATATTAGACATACGCCTAAACGCTGTTGCTATAGAGTGACTACAAAACAAAGACCCAAGACCAAAATAATAAAGACCTGCATAATATTGTAACAGTTGTTAAGTTTCGTTTAATGTTGTTGATCCCCCATCAAGCGTCTGTGAGCTGCTCCTTTATTATTAACCTTTAAATGGCAATGGCACCTAAAACTCTTTGGGACCTGTACAAAACAAAGAGGTAAAATCGCCTTGCATCCCAAAAAGCGTAGGTCCCAAAGAGCGTTAGGTCCCATTGCTATTTAAAGGAGAAGGTTAGTAAATGATCAGGTTACATAGGCGTATTAGCGGAACCAAAACAATAAGCGAAAGTTAACACGTGTTTTATACAGGTCTTTGTTATTTCGGTCTTTGGTCTTTGTATTGTAGTGACCCTGCTGCTATATTGATATGATACTTCTCTTGATATAGGCTACAGTATACACTGATACCAGTTAAATACTCAATTCTGCAATTATTGATAGGTCTATCCGGGGTTTTCTGCCCATACGAAAAATACGAGGATTTCACATTTCGGTCGACTTGTTTTTGGAATTTTATATATTAATTTATATATAGCCTACTTATTAGGCGTTTTATATCGCATATTTCTATATTCGTTTATTGTTTTGGTTAGAATCAGCAGTTCTGTAACCCATAACCTGGGTTGTTGGTGAAAGCCTGGTATGCTTCACATGGAGCGAATAAACACGGGTTTTCGTGCAGTCAAAAACTAAAAGGACGTGTTTCACACTCACATAATTTTGAAATTTAAGCTTATATTTAATACATTAATACAGTAATAGGCCTACTAAAAAGGAATTACACTACAAATGACATCATTAGCGATTCTAAAAGAAGTCGAAAAAAGAAAGTCTACATCTAATGAGTCATCTCGCCACTTTCTACATGATATAAATCGCGGTGGTTTAACCATTCCACATCAAAATCTTGTCAACTTCGTTTGTAATTGCCTCGGTAACCTAGAACTAGCATATAAATTCCTGCAAAAAAATATTAAAGATGACAAATTCATATCAGCCGAAGTTCTCTTTCAGTACCTACAAATGCTTCCAGTAGATTCTTTGCATACAAGATCAATAATTTGCGATATTCACTCCAGTCATTCCTCGAAATTTTTACGCAAAATTATCAACGTGTTTCTGAAGGCACAGAGAAATCACTTGGCTGAGCTAATAGCTGAGAAAGAAAGCTACAAGACTGGGTTGGACGGTTTTAAGGCGCCTCAGCGAAACAAGGGAAGGAAATTGATCTGAAGCGCCGGTTGGACGAATAAGAAAAATAATGCTGGGTTACAGAGCAGATCAGGCAACTTATTGATGAAACGGAAGCTATAGTGTATGTACTGTATATCGCTTTAACCTTTGAACAAATTTGGAAGCAATATTTACTGTATTTTCACTCATCGTTGTTGAAATAAAGGCAAAAAATGAAAAATGTCTGTTGCCATGGCAACGAGATCGATGACCACCAATTTTTTTTTCAAAATTTTTATTCATGCATCGAGTACAATAGATTAAAGCAATAAAAAGAATGACTCGTGAAATCGGACATATATCTGGTTCCGTGTATATTTAGTATTCCATGGGATGAACTTTCTACTGAAGCTGATTCCGCTCTAGTGTCATGAATTTTAATAACAAAAACACTACAAAATACAATATATTATAAAGTGTAATTAAGACTGAAATTAAGTGGAGGCGGAGTGGATATGGATGTTGGATAAGTATGTAATGTGTACGGCTGCAGGTATTACATGAAGTGTTAGCAGGTACATCCCCGTTTGTAGTTCAACAGTTGGCCTAATCTTTGGAAGTTAAAAAGTTGTAATTTATACAGCATTTCCGGCCATGGTGGATTTGGGTTGGTAAATGAGGATCTGCTACCCACCCACAGTCTAACATGGGGGTAAACGTTACGCCTACACTTACACACACGCCCCCAGACGCCTACAAAATCTTACACACGCGTACACCTACGTGTACCGGCCTGCTGGTAAGCCAATACATCTGACTGTTGATCCTCAAACTGCTGATTCTAAATTAAACTAACCTGCCTACAAGTAGGTGTAAGTGGAGGTGGAGGTGGAGCGTTTACCCCCCGACTAACAGTTAATAATTACATAGTTTTGTAGTTTTGCAAAAAGGATGTTTGTTTGCACTATTTGTGCGGGGGTCTTGCATTGTAAAAAATTTGGAAAGTGGTGTTTTTTGTCGTTTGGTTTTATGCCATTTCAGACACTTCTCGAATGGGAAAATTCATATTAAAAAAAAATTATGTCTAAATTATTTCATTTTACTTAGTTTTGTAAAACATTGCACTAATTGTGCGGGGGTCATGCAGTGTCAAAATTTTTAAAAGTTGTGTTTTTCTGTGGTTTTCGGCCATTTCAGACACTTCTAGCACTGGGAAAAGTCATATTTAAAAAAAATTCTTTCTAAATGAATTTATTTTACATAATTTTGTAAAAAATGTTGTTTGTTTGAACTAATTGTGCGGGGGTCATGTATTGTCAAAAATTGGGATAGTTATGTTTTTTTGTGGTTTTGGGCCATTTCAGACACTTCTAGCACTGGGAAAAGTCATATTTAAAAAAAAATTATTTCTAAATGAATTTATTTTACATAGTTTTGTAAAAAATGTTGTTTGTTTGAACTAATTATGCGGGGGTCATGCATTGTCAAAAATTGGGATAGTGATGTTTTTTTGGGGTTTTAGGCAATTTCACACATTTCTAACATAGGGAAAAGTTACATTTCCAGAATTTTTTTTTTCGATCGACCCTAATCGAAATATCTGATCCGACAATATTGACGGTGCTTTACTAACATGTTGTGCTATAGCTATAGATATACTGTACAGTAGTGTGCGAATAAGTGTTAAACCTAAGGAAATCTAGACTATCGCCAGATATTGGGAAGGAACAATGAAGGATACCGAGAGCGAGAACAGCTGTTTATAAAGTATGTAAACCGTTCCGATGCTATTCCCAATAATTAATATATGTTGGGTGAGCCACGAGGTGATATATATATATATATAGTCAATACATTTATATAGTCACATATACATTTATATAGTCACATATACATTTATATAGTCAATATATTTATATAGTCAATATATTTATAGTCACATATATACATTTATATAGTCAATACATTTATATAGTCACATATACATTTATATAGGTAATATGTATATATAGTCACATATACATATACATACTTGGTGTAGTCGTTACATTGAATTCACATCTCACGGTGGTTGTGGGTTCAACTCCCGCATGGGGGCCTAGGCAGTTTTCATAGAGAGTTTGCTTGAATTTCGTAAATTAATAACGTAACTACAATGAGTATGAGTTTCAATGGGGCCGGTATAAGTTCAGAAACTGTAGGCCTGGTTTTCTTATTTCAGACGTGTTTAAAACTACATTGGTTTAAATGCATACGCCACATACGTTTCAAATACGCCTAATTTACATTCCGTGCATACGCATATGTACGTGTACGGATACGCAAAACAACTAATATATTAGTACTACTGTATGTCGAAGTGACTACTATAATTTCAAAGAATATGTTAAACTTTTAATTTTTAATAATATTTATTTTATTTATTTATGACATTACTTCACATATTATATATAACAGGTTATAGATGTTTTAAATAAAAGGTTGTAAACAAAACCAAATATTGAATAAGACTTCATTTAGAAAAAAATTATTAAACTTTCTAATTCGATATGGATAAATTATTGAGTTGCCCATTATTTTTGTCAATGTCAAATAATCAAACATAACTATTTACGTCACCTAAAGACACATTTGGCAGCTTATTATTGCTTCAAATGTCATATTTATGACTTCAGATGAAGAAATTTCCAAACACCATGCGACAACAACAGACAGCAATAAAATTAAATATTGTTGATATAAACTTAAGCTAACCCAGGAGGCACACTTGTTTCAGGGTGTAACAAAAGGACCCCTACAGTCGGCAGCAGGGCTGTAGGCCATGGATAGGCGGAAGGTAATCAACCAACGGCTAGACATGCTGACAAGGTCGGCAGAAGGTAATCAACCAACGGCGACCTACTGCAAAGACGCTTGTAGGAGTTGCGACCACAAGCGGTTTACTCTCGCAACCGAAAGATATGAGTATGAGAAACCTCCAGGAGAAATACCAGCTCGGTCGTCGCCCGGGTCAACAAGGACCGCGTCCCTCAGTGGTACACCAGGCTGGGGTCGATAAATTGGCTACTGGAACAGAAGACCGAGAAGAAAGAAGAACCAACCTGTTGAAATGTAAAACGACACTTAAGATTGCTACAATGAACAGACGCACGCTGAAAGCATATAGCAAACAGGGTGACATGGTTGCTCTGGCAATGGAATATAACATCGACATCATCTGCATCCAAGAACATCGGATTTGTCATGAAGACACTGCCATGAAGTACAATGACATTGGAAATGGATGGACGTTAATAACAAGCTCAGCAGTAAGAAACTCGGCCAATGCATCAATTGGTGGAGTAGGAATTCTGATGAGCCCATTTGCATTTAATACCCTAAACAACATCGAATCTATAAATTCCAGGGTTATGATCGCAACATTTGATGGGAATCCCAAGGCAACAGTTATATGTTGCTACAGTCCAACCAATGCCTCAGAGCCAGAACAAGCAGTCAAGTTATATGAAGAACTGACTGGACTTATAAAGGACATTCCGAAACACAATGTTAAAGTCATTGCTGGTGACCTGAATGCGCAAATTGGCCCAGAAGACATCAAGGGTTACACCTATAACACCAGTTCTAACAGAAATGGGTACTTACTTTTAGACCTAATGGAAGAATGTGAATTGATACCAACAAACAACACATTCGAAAAGAGTAAGGGGAAGCTATGGACCTTTCAATAACCTAATGGAACCAAAGCACAACTGGATTACATCCTTATAAACAAAAAGTGGAGAAACAGCATGATCAACTGCGAGGCATACCGCTCGTTCAACCTAATTAGTTCGGACCACAGAATTGTTACTGCAGAGATCAGACTCAGTTTGAGAGCCAGCAAACCCAGGACAAGCAAGAAAATTAACTATGACTGGGAGAAACTCAGAACTGACAATGCTGTAAAGGATGCTTGCACAGTAGAAGTTCAAAACCGCTTTGAAGCACTTCAGTCAATGGATGAAGACCAATCCACCGATTCAATATACCAGAATATAATAACAGCCCACAAGGAATCAGCTAAGAGGCATATCCCCCAGAAACCCAAACGAAAACAGTATCTGCCATGGCAAAACTCTGAGGTTACTTGTAAGAGAGAAGATCTTAAGATAGCCTACAAAGCTAAAACCGAACAACCAACAACCGAAAACATTAACAAGGTTGAGAAAGCTAAGGACGATCTTAAATTGGCCTACAACATCAGCCAGGAAAAGTACATACAGGATAAAACTGAAGCAATTACAACTGCTCACATATAGCAACAATCAAGAATTACCTGACAAACTGTAAATGAG
Source organism: Nemertoderma westbladi (assembly GCA_032718475.1). NCBI lineage: Eukaryota > Metazoa > Xenacoelomorpha > Nemertodermatida > Nemertodermatidae > Nemertoderma > Nemertoderma westbladi. Next base: position 14,609 of record JAUCBJ010003278.1, read on the forward strand.
GTATCTGGTCGGAAAAGTTGTGCAAAGGGGCGCCTCAAAGCCGATAGTCCTGAAGAACGTGTTGGGAAGTGGAAAAATCACTTCAGCAACTTGCTTGGGCAGCCACCAAACATCGAGGTCAGCCCTACAAGGAAAATATATAACAAGACACTACCTATAGAAACAGGGGACTTCACACCTGCCGAACTCCAAAGAAGCATTAAAAGCATGTACAGTACATTTTTTTTGTACAATAATAAAGCGAGTGGATTAGACAAAATTCTAGAACGTGTTATTTATTTTATGAGTTGGTAGGCCACAGCGGTATGCCTATACAATATCTATATTGCCTAGCTAATCATACATAAACAAATTGTTCCAGAATATTGTGTATTTATTAAATAGAATAAATGGCCTGCAGTGAACAATAATTCTTGCAATCTTTGAATGCCTATTTCTCAGTTGTTTCTCAACAAAATTCAGACATTGTTACATATTTGGAATCCTCGCAACGCAAGCTTTCTATTGATGTGAAAACATTACGACTAAAGTGAAGAATGGCGATGATACAGAGGGTGCGATTTCGCAAAAGACACTTTTTTAAAACGCTTATATATAAAAGTTAAAGGCGAAATCGAAAATTCCGGCTTCATGGTAACAACCACGGTGAGTTGAACTAGTTGTGTTTCAAATTTCAAGCAATATGATGAAGATTTGTAGAAAAATTTGGGGGGGGGGGGGTCCGTGTCATCAGAAAATGACACTATATTACGGGTCATGGTGTATATTTGATAAATTTTGTATAAGGTTCATAACTTTCTGGAAGTTGATAGTGTACGAGATGTTTCAATAACTTAATCACTTTTTTATAATTTAGATAAGGGAAATTAATAGGGAAAAATGATGCACACTACAGTAACTTACCTGATGAACGTAGTCGTTCATTTGGCTTGAGCCCAGGATTTATGCTGGCACCGATGTATATGGTACTGTCCTTCATTCTAGAATTCGGACCCAATTTCTTGACCAAATTATTAACAGTTCCAAGCATTCTCAAATTGGCTTCACCATCGCACCCACATTCGAAAATCTGGGTTCTGGAGGAGAAGCCGATAAAATAGCGGCGAATAACTTTCAACAGTTTTATTAACGACAATTCCTATTCCGCCTAGCATTTTGTAGGTGAAACTGGGTTTTGGCGATTTGTAATGAATAGCGGATTTGGAAAAGACGTATTTAGGATCCAAAAAGGGCCGCACCTAAAGTTGTTATCACCTACCGGTAATGGTAGTTCAGGGTCGGGATCATTTAAGACAGTAATGTCTACAGGTCGTCCACGTCCATTATCCAAAAAAAAACTTTCCTCGATATGAACTGTAGGCTACGTATATGGTAGGACTAGTGGCGAACCTATACCTACAGTACTGAGCACTAGTGGCGAACCTATACCTCTACTGTAAATACAGTAGTAATATTTTACAATAAGAATAAACTTTCACATCAAGGCACTCTCATCTTATGTAAGCCTGGATGTATTACAGTAAGTTTCGTTTTGGACGTTTAAGAATAGGCCTACTACCTGACTCCACGTGCAATAGGGCCGTCATCGATTACATTACTTATTAAACTTAGTTTTAGTTTGATTCAATCGAAAACTTCAACCAGTAGCTGGTAGGCTAACAGTACATGCCTGTTGACAGCAGCTTAATTGCTGCATTGCTGACAGGCCTACTTAATTACTTACAGTACAGTATAATTATACTGTAGTAATGCTGGAATATTGTTTCCATATTTATGTGTCACAATAAAAACATTATTTTAAGCCAATAAGAGGATTCAGGAAAGTTCCCTTTTGGGCCTATGTAAATGATTGAGCCAATCAGGAGGTTACAATTTTCTGGCTTCAGTCCGCGAGGTCCATTTCTAGTTTGACCTGTGCCTCTCTTTGAACCACCTCTCCTTGGCCTCAGTCTCAAATACAAGCCTGCTTCCGGTTTCGCTTATGATTGAACCTGCACATGAGATGCTATGCTATCTTTAACAATAATATGTGAGCAACCACCATGTAATAAATCCACAATTGGCATGCTCCAATGCAGCGTGTATTAAAATGCTACGCCGGTTTATCGACAAAATTGCAACTCCGCAACTCCCTATCCCCCAATGACTTTCGCGAGATTATCTGCATCTTCAAGGGCAGTGTCCTTTAAGGGGGTGGGGGGGGGGGGGGACTTTTAAACGTTTGACTATTAAACTAAGAATTTTCGTTTCCTTATTTAGGAAACTTCGTTTTACCCAAATTGATTGGCATTTGGTACATATGTACTGTATATAAATTATATTCATTAAAAATTTTCAAAAAATTTTTTCGAAATCTTTAATTTTTTACCTAATTAACATAATTTATGGAATTATTTTTTAAAATGCAAAGACTTTTAGGGATGGTCATCAAGTGCTCAAAATGTCATCACTTGTGCACAATGACATCGTGAATCGATACTATCACCATAATTTTGATAAATACTTAATTTTGACAGATTTTGCCATTTTTGACAAAAAATTTACTCATTTTGTTAAATATTTCAGCTACAACAATTAAAATCAAAAAGTGGTAATAGGGTGTGTTAATAATCACACAGTCATCATTTATGCCAAATTTCACCGAATTAGTTCATTTTTAGAAAAGCCTTTGAAAATTTATAATTTTAAAAATTTTTAATTTCATTCTTCAGAAAAGGCTTTTAAAGTTTATGGTTAGGGTAATTTTGTCCATTGAAATGTTAGAAATTATAGTGCACACAACCGGGTCAATTCTAAAGTCAGCTTACTCAGCTGACTCATGTCTCTCCGTCAAAATATAACCGACAGCTGAACAGACAAACAGACAGACGAACAGACAATGTGAAGAACATCAAACACGAAACTGACATCGGAAATGAAATCACCAACCATTAAAACCCCCATATCATTTATCATATCTAGTTGGAATACTTTCCATATATTTTGACAGACTGGTTCCCAGCGGCGAAAGCAATGTCCTGCAAAGCAGAGGCGGTTCCATTCAAGTGTCAAGTGAACCAGGCGCAGCATTAGTGTATGTGCCATCCAAAGATTTGGTCTCCTCCCTCAGTTAGACCCCAGCATGTTCTCCCATGCTGGAGAAGTACTGACTGGTACTACTGCTGCTCTAAATAATCCGACCTTAAGTCTCCGACGAATTCAGTGGCACTTCCATTCGTTCCAAAATTCTGGAAGTCTTAGGATATGATTTGGTTTGATTGGGTAAATATAAGTAAAGGGTGGAATACATTCCTCTTCTATTGGAGGATGTACTATCCACATACCGCATTCGATTGCAGTATTATGTAGTCATATAATACCAGGGTCCTTATTTAAGGGGTGTCTCAAGTCCAGCGAGCTTATTCTCTCCATAAGTCGCTCAATCACAAGAGGTGCACTCACTGTCCTCACGGTGAAAGCAATGTCATGCAAATAAGAGGCGGTGCCGTTCAAGTGTCAAGTTAGGGGGGGCAATGAGAGACCTCCAATGGGATATAGTTTCGGTTCGAGATGTGGCATATTTTGGCATCTAGCAATGATAAATAAAATTATTATTATTATTATATTATAAAATTATTATTTTTAATATGAATTAATAATGAATATTCTCTAGACCCTTTTAACCTCGCTGACGCTCGATAAAATACCTCAAGAATAGTAAAAGTTCTACTTTTTATGCCATGTAATAAATAATAATTTTAATAATTTTATTTAATTAACTATTTAATTACTACTTGAAAAATAACTAGCTATATGTTCTAGAACATTATATTTTTTTTATTTTATTTAGAATAGTGTATGATATTTCTATATTGTTCCAGAACTTTACAATTTTTGCAACGTTCCACGGTAACAATGATTTATGTTATAAAAATGTAGTGCTATACGGAACCGTTACCTATTATTTAACTAATCAACTGACAGTTTCTAACTAATCAAGTACACATACTGTCATATGTCAAGATGATGCGCAACTTTGTGGATTAATTAATTTAATAAAGTGTATTGGTATCCTTAACTACAGTAGACGCACATTAGGACAACTGAAAAGATTCTAGAATACGTAAACTTATATTTAACAAAATATATACGAGTTTAGTAACATCTTTAAAGAATAATTTATATTCATGTACACCATGCCCTGAAATATAGTTTTGTAATTCAATGACACGACCCCCCCCCCCCCCAAATTTTTCGACAAATCTTAATTAAATATATATATATAATTAAATAAAAATTAAATTTGAAACAGAGACAGTCTCACTCCCCGAGCACTGAGCCGGAATTTTTATTTTTGCTTTCAATCTTTAGCTACAAGCGTTTAAAAAAAGTGTCTCCGTCGATATTGCACCAGTCCCACCACAGCTATTCTTCTACCTTATAGCTGTTACTTGGTACTGCTAGAAAGCTGGCCATGCAAGGATTCCAAATATGTAGCACAACCTGAATTTCGTTGAAAAATAGCTGAGGCGGGCGTTCAAATGTTGCATGGTCTTGCATTGAGCGAGGCTATTTTATTATTCTATCGAATAAATACACCATATTCTGGAATATTTTGATTATACCAGTAGCTGGACAACAATGCATTTCATCTTGCAATACATCTATAATCATACTATAACGTAGCTTTTCATTCATTAACAAAATGTTCTAGAATATAGTGTATTTACTGTATTAAAATAGAATAAATGCTAGAGTTCCGTATAGAACTACATTTTTAAAACACATATCATTGTTACTAAGGCAACGTTGAAGAGTTCTAGAACAATAGAAAAATAATATATAGTATTCTAGAACATAAATAAAATAAAAAATATTATGTTCTAGAACATAAAGCTAGTTTTTTTTATTTAAAATAGCTAGTAAATACCAGATTAAATGTCCTGCAGGTGAACCAAATACATGTACAGTAGCTTTCGAATGCCCATCCGCGGCAAAGAATTGTATTGTTTATTGTAGCTAGTGGGGAGGAGTGCGGAACAGTAACAGTTATTCCGTATATCACTACATTTTTATAGGCCTAACATACGTAAATAATAGGACTACATTTTTATAGGCCTAACCATGACCTACTATAATTATAGTAGGTCATGGCCTAACATAAATCATTGTTACCATGGCAACATTGTAGAGTTCTAGAACAAAATATTAACATTATACACTATTCTAGAACATAAATAAAATAAAAAATATAATGTTCTAGAACATATAGCTAATTATTTTTCAAATTTAAACTTGCTAGTAATTAAAAAAATTATTTTTATCATATATCATTTTTGGGGAGCGAAATGCACAAAAGTCAAATTAAGGCAATTAGAAGACAGATAGGCCCTACGGAGAAAAATGAGAAAAATATACGACACCAGAACTTTATGTTACGGAGTACATTAACTAGGAAGATAAAGTCTCCGTAAAACTAACAGTATACATTAGGGCGGTGCGGTTTTTAATTTTTTTCTTGTTTTCATTGTTCTACCGGTACGCAAAAGTTGCAAAATGGTAAAAAATTAAGGCAAAAAATTTTCTATAAATTTCGTCTATATATTCACGGATCCCCAGGATGTTGAAATTTTGAGCCATCGCGACGCACCACAATGAAATTTATTATTAAAATTATATAATATAATAATAATAATAATATATTATTATATAACACATTGATGAAAGATCAATGACCCAAGAATGAACTTCCTACATGCATCACCATTATCAAATGGGTCCAAACTTAGTTACATACCAAAATTTTAATTTTTGGATCAAGGGAACTAGTGCCACAGGCACATGGACAGAACCTACTATTTGCAAAGGGTAGGTTCTGACCATGTATTTGGCGCAAGTGACTCTTATTCTAAATTTTCGCGATGGACAACTTTTATTTCTCCTACTGCATTAATATTATGCTCATTAGAACCGCAATGACCGATTTAGTGGGTTGTGGACACCATCGAAACAAGCGTAGAGTGAATAGTTCTTGAGATATTGCAGAAAAAGTCCGGCACAAGTCAATTTGAGATATCGCAGAAAATGTTAATAAACATAGTAATGCCGGGCACGGTACAGAACTAGTGTGACGGGATCAGAGGATCCCGACCGAGTTTTGGTTTATTTACGCGTCAGGCCCCACCGTCGCCGTTCCGGTGGGCCGTCCGTCGCCCTCGGCCTGTGGCTGGCCGGCGACATCGGTACCTCGTGCGCCGTAGTGCGTCGACTCGTCTCTCCCTTCCCTCCACTCGCTTGTCCCTCGTTGTGGTAGACGGCTGCCTTCCACTTGAGCTACTGGTTCGCTCCTCTCCGGCGAGTCCGGTGTTGCGGGTCAATACCGTCGCGTCGCGGCCTCGCGGATCGTTTCGTTCGTATCGTCCGGGGTCCGCAGCAGTGTCGTCTCTCCCTCTGAATCTCGGGGTTCGCTCATCCTTGACTTTCTGTCTTTCTAGTGGTGGCTAGCAGTTTCAGTTTCTTTAGGGTCAGCTGGTTTCTTTATACTGTGACGGGATCAGAGGATCCCGACCGAGTGTTTGGTCTATTTACGCGTCAGGGCCGCGTTGGAAAGGTTGGAAAAAGAGTTTGTTGTTTCGATGTCGTTAATAACTGATGGTAATATATAGTATACAATAATATTGAGATAACAGATAGCACATGAGATAGCTGAATGTACCGGTAAAGTATGGATAATAACTGGTGACAGCGGTGACGGTATAAAGTGTTGCCGTACTGCCCTGATCAACTGAGATAACTGAATACTTGGCACTAACCGGTAATATTATATACCTACATTACCTATGGCCATTGTACTCAGCGGATGCATCTCTTGGCTCTCATTGGCCAATAACCTAATTCTCGCCCTCAACTCTGTGGGAGTGTTCCCCCCCCCCCCCCCCCACTGCTGTTACTTTCCCCTCCCGGAGATTTAACCTCTGACCTCCCTTTGTGTGCGGCCCTTTGGGGTTTGTCGTCCCCGTTTATTGGGGGTGATACGAGGTTGATTGGTAATCAATCTCGTATTCCCCAATATTGCTTAAAGGTGCCGTTTCCCAACTTTATGGAGTGGTTAGCGGAATTGAATCCACTAACACTCCCCCCCATGCTATCTTCCCGGTGAGAAGATAGCATCACCTACTAGTGCGCTTCAATTCCGCTGGATCCCGATCTACTATCGGATGTGGGGTGGAGTTATTTTCTCGGAGTCGGCTTTCCAGGCCGCTCCCTATGGGCATGATATCGCTACCCTCTCTTGGTGCAACTTTATCTATCTTGCACCAAGACATCTGACGTCCCGTGTCGGGCCAATTGTGGGTTTTTCTCACACAATTGTTGTTTCCCCAACACTCTCTCCACTCTAACTCCGTTCTAACTGATTCTAGTTTTCCCTCCACTCTAACTCTCGGACCCCCTCGTCCCTCACTCTACCTCTTACTCCTCCCCCCCCACACTTGAATTGCACTCGCCTTCCCTGCACGCGTTCTATACTCAACCTCTAACTAGCCCACTCACTCCTGACGAGCCTCACCCTCCCCTCCTGTGCCGTCGCACTCAAGAAGTGTGAAGTCGTCCAATGCCCCGTCCTGTCATAGTCAATTGGTCCCCAGTCCCAGTAGCTAATTGGAAAAGGTTATATGACTATAGTACTTACTTTGATTATATTTGCTATTTGACTAAACTAATGATTATTACATACGTACATACTAATTGCACTTTTAATTAAATTTGCACTTAGGAGTTCGTATTACTTCACATGTGGCGCCTTCCAGGCATCTCCACACCCAAGTTCTAGTTCGTTCCACCCGACTTTGGGAACCATCTCAACTCCTTCCCTCTGTCGTCCTCCTCCCTCGGTCGTTTCCTGGCCGCTGCCGCTCCCTTGGTCTTATCTCCTTTCAGATTCCTGACCCTCGCTGTCACCTCTCTACTGATTCCCGTCGTCGACTCCTTGGGCGCTGGTGTTATTAGCTCCCGGTATTCGTTTCGCGGGAGGCCCCTCCGAATGGCCCTGTTGTTTCCCCCTAGTGGCGTCCCATAGGATCACTTTCATAGCCCGCGGCACATGCTCCGCCAAGAAATCTCTGAACTCTCCTCGGTTCTGTGGCATCCACCTGTCCAAATATCTCTGCGTATTTATCACTCCGGCATATGATGCCGCCGTTGACACCTCCTGATAAGTAAACGGAAGTCTCAGTTTAATGATCTCCAGGTGGGCCTCCTGGTTGATATTATAGAAGCCCCACTGGAATTCCTGGGCCTTCATCCGCTGTCGGGTCATGGCGCCGACATCGGCCCACTCCTCGAAAATCCTAAACTTCTCCTCGTTGTCCATCCAGTCGTACTGGCATCCGTAGTGCCCCCGGAAGTTGCACTTAGAACACCGGTTGTGCAACCGTGGACACGCCCCAATCCTGTGGCTCGACTCGCGGCAGTAGAGACAACTAGTCCCTTTCTGGAATCGGTACAAGCAGCTCCTTTCCTGGTGAGTCTGCCTCCCGCAGTAATCGCAGCCAAGTACCAATGCCTCCCGCCCCACGTCGTCTTTCGTCCCAAGCGATCTCCTTGGTCTGTGGAGTCGCTGGTAAGCGAACTTCTGGACGTTAGCGTCCCTGTCCACATATATCTCCTCGCCCCGCCCGGGCATCGTCTCTCCGAATACTACCCGTGGTGCCGTCCCCGGTTGCTCGCCCAACCTGATGGTGCTCCCCACGAAATCCATCGCCAGCTCCTCATGCACCCAGGCCCGCTTGCCGGGTCTATCCCAGAAGGCTGCTCCTCTCCGGAATTGATACACCTCTTGCTTCCCCGGTCTCGCTCCCAACTTCAGCGAGTTCGCCAACTCCGCTCCGTACTCCTCTCTGAATTTACCCCAGTCCATTGGTTTGTGACACACGAGCCCCATTAGTTGGCCCATCGCCACCGCTCCACAATGGCCTGCGTTCTCTACTAGTCCCAACCCGTCTGGCGCTGTCATAGCCATGTAGACCGTCTGCATGTCCAGGAGGTTGGGGGTGTCCGGACCGATGATCCTCTCCGCATCATCGCGGATCGCCGATCCCACTTTTATCGTCGACTTCTCTCTTACTAGGGTTTGCACCGCCTTTGGCAACCGGTTCAACTTCGGCCCGTTCTTCTTCCCATACGTTCCCAGGTCGAACAGGAAAATGTCCCCATTTGGCGCGGCCAAATGCAGGAGTATGGTTCTGGCCGACCCCGCCGAGCCTCTCCTCGAACCTTCCTCATCCTCCATGGTCCCCTCATCGTCTAGGACCATGTATCCTCCCCTGCTGACGGACTCTACGAACCTCTTCCAGTCCTTTCTCAGTGGTTCCTTTGGATACTTCGGTATCCCAAACTTTGCCTCGTCTCCCTTCACCATGTAGTGGAAATGCTTGAAGATTGCATTGTCTAGCGACGGTGTCCCAAAGGTCCCGACCAGCCGCTGTTTGTGCACCTCCCTGAAATGGTCCTGCAGCGCTCGCGCTTTGTGACCCCTTTCTAACCGCTCGTAGTATCCCCTCGTCTTCTCTTCCGGATGCCTCTCGGTGAAATCCACCAGTATCTCCTTTCCTCCCAAATCTGCCTTTCTCTTTCAAATAAGTTTCTCCGCCATTTCGAACTCTCCCAATCGCTCACCTATAAGGTGGTGCCTTGCCAAGGCGCAATACAGATGAGTGATGAAGTTAGGATGGTTTATGCGGTCCGATAATGGCCTATCTCTTGCTGAATGTTAGGTTATTGCCTAATTTTCCTATCTTATTTTCTAAAAGTGCTAATTTTTACTAAATTTCGTAATTCTGTCCGTTACTTTAATTATGTTCTGGAATATTTTCCCTACTGTTACCATAATTTGCTTAATTTCTAATTTCGAATATTTATTTTAATTATATGACTGTGCTATAAGTTTACTAATGGATTATTTCTATTCTAATCCATTTTCTAGCCTACTCTATGGGCTTGTGCAGTACAGCAGTACATCTCGTGTGGCCTACAAGGTCTGCCCAGCTGTACCCACGTGCCCCCCTCTCGCTACTCACTACTAACTCTACTAAATCTACTAATTTCTACTGACTCTTACTAACTCTTACCGTATACTATATACCCTTCTACCACTAACTCTTATTACTAACTGCACTATACGTACCCTCTTACTAACTTCTCTACTAACTCTCACTACTAACGGTACTACGTACCCTCTTACTAACTTCTCTAACTCCACTAACTCTTACTGCCGGTACTACGTACCCTCTTACTAACTAACTAACTCCACTAACTCTTACTACCGGTACTACGTACCCTCTTACTAACTTCTCTAACTCCACTAACTCTTACTGCTGGTACTACGTACCCTCTTACTAACTTCTCTAACTCCACTAACTCTTGCTGCCGGTACTACGTACCCTCTTACTAACTTCTCTAACTCCACTAACTCTTACTGCCGGTACTACGTACCCTCTATGTACACTTTCCTTTCTCTTTCTCTCTTATTTTATTATTTTAATTTTTATATTTTTATTTATATTTTGTGTGGGGAAGGGCGTCTCGCCCTCAATCCCACCCCCCTCAGTCCAACACTTGGATGACTAAACTCTACGGTGCGCCCTCTAGCAGGTAATACTTCCTACCGCACCTCTACAGATCCAACTCTTTCATCTTCGCCCCCCTTTAGTCCAACTTATTGGACGACTCAGCGACCTAAGGGGTGATTCTTCCAGCAGGTAACTCTCCCACTGCCCCCCTCTAGGTCCTCTAATTCTCTGCCCCACTCTCCTTGTCAATTCCAGGTCTCTTGGAATTGACCTTCCCTTCTCTCCTGTCATTAAATTTGGTAAGTGCTGCCTGCTCTCTGTATTATTGATCTCCTCGTGGTCGTCCCCTGGCGGCAAAGTGCCACCCTTCAACTTGTCGTTTGGCGGTATAATGCCACCCCTGATGTCATCCTTATTCTTACATACTACCTCTGCTGGCCTCCCCCTTAGTATGTGCGCTGGCATTAAAGACCTCGATGACCCCCGGTCGTCCTTCGGTATACATGATGTCTCACCATGTAATGCCCCCTCGCACTCTTCCAGCCCCGTGTGCATGTGCAACACGCCTCCTTCTACTTTCCTGGCTCCTTTGTGCGTTTAATTATGGGCTTCTCTGCCCCTGGTCTAATCATCTCACATCCTCTCCCTTTCCATCTTGTCTTCTTACTCGACCTCCCCCTTTTCGGTATGCCTCTCAACCGGACCGGCATCTCTTCCGGACACTCCTCCGGACACTCCTCCGGACACTCTTCTGGATGCTCCTCTGGACAGTTGTCCTCCAGACATCTCGCCGTCCACTCCTCTCCATCCCCATACCGATACTTGCTGGGAACATCCTTGTTCCATCCCATTGTCTCTAAGTCTTCTGCATCCAAGCCATTCTCCTCCGCCCACTCTCTTGGTGTTGCTTCCACTTCTAGCTGTCTCCCCCTATCGCCCGTCTCTGGTTTCTCCTTTACTTCCTCAACAGTCCCTGGCACCATGCACCCTGAAGTCTCGGATACACTGAATGGTATATTGGTTTTGATTGGGCCGGTTAGCGTCCACCCGAATTGTGTTAAAATTGCCACCGGGTCACGCTGTCTGTCTTTGCAGAAAACCGTCTGCATTCTCTCGTGGGCCGTCGGGCAGTCCATTCCTACTATAATGGATACCTTCCTAACGTCCACCTCTGGTATTGAGAAGTCGATACTGTCCAGGAATCTATATTGTTCGACCTCGATGTTGGTTGGTCGCCTGGCGTTGATATTTATCGACTCTATCACCTGGATGGGGTCACCTCATAATCGCATCCCGGTGCTATCGCTGCTATCTCGCACCGTCCAGTCCTCATCTCCAGGACCTCATCTTTGCTGGAGATGGTTGTTACCGCCATTCTACTTGGCCTCGTTTTCAATCCTATCTCTTCGGCCACCCAATTTTCGACCAACGTGAAGGCTGCTCCACTGTCGACCAGCATCAGCGTGGTTACTGATCGATCGCCTTCTCCGATTACCCTCACTGGTACTACCCCGAGTAGTACCATTCCTCTCTTCTTCGCACCTACAGTGCTTGTCGCCATCGTCTGTCCTTTGCCTTGACTGAATTTGATTGGTGTTTCCTTGCATTTGTTAGCTCTATGTCCACTCATCACGCATCGAGAACAGATTTCATTCCTCCTCGCGTATTCTATCTGATCTTCCCTGGGTAGTGCTTGCCAATATCTGCAGTTCATGGTCTGATGAAGTGCGTTGGTGTGTAATTGGCACTTGTTATTTGGGTTATATCCGTCCTTGTATAGTGCGCTGCGTATCGCACTTGCGTTCGTACCGAAGTCCCTACTGTTCTTATTGTTTGGGTTCGGCCTACTGGGCGTGTTGGGGTTATGTTTATTTGTGTTGTTATTTTTCCCCTGTCCGCTCCATGATGTAGTCTTACCCCCGGCTACATGTGGACTAGCAGTCCCCTGCATTGCCACGTATGGCAGCGATTGTCTGAGCTTTGGCAATGCGTTCGCTGTGTTGTGTTCTGGTTTCGGCCTACTGTATTCGGTCTTTGGCCCCTTTCCCAGACTATCCTCGCTATAGACTGGGTCTGTGATCAATTCGGCTTCATAGTTCAAGAAGCTCGACATTTCTTCTAGGCCCGGCTCCGCACCCTTCTTGTCTCGGGTAGAGAAAGCAATCTTCCTCCACTTGTTGCACAGCCACATCGGCAGTGCCTGCGCTATCGTGGTAATGTTATTAGACATGTTGAGTTCGTATGGCACATCTAGCGTCTTTAACACGATTAGCGCCTTCTCGACTTTGTTCGCAAATGTCTTTATGCTAACGGGGTTATCCTGTAGGCCACCCGATGTTATACCCCTCAGGGTTTGCCAGATGATCTTGGCTGGGTGCCCGTACTCCCTGTCTAGCGCCCGCCATGCTGTCGTGAAGCCGCCCTCGATGCCCTGGTACTGCCTCACGATGTCGTATGCTGGGCCTCCTGTATACACCTGTAGATATTTTAGGCACTCCGCCTGCGTCAAGTTCTTTGTCAATATCTCATTGCTATACATGCGCCAAAACTGCAGGTATTCTTCCGGCCTACTCCCATCATATTTAAATGGTTCTACGGGTGGTAACTCGATCCTGGTTTTTAATGCATCGATTAATGTAGCCATTCCCATCGCTTGCGCTTCCAATGGGTTCGATGGGTGCTGTATAGATTCTCCCGTTGGGTACGGTCCACACGTCCTATCTGTTGTTCTCCTCTGAGTCGGATATATCATTGGGGGTAGCGGCCCCCTCCATATTTCGGTGTCGCATGATCTGTTCTCGTCCAGGGGGTTCGATGTTCTTATTCCTGTTTGAGTATATTGTTGATATTGTGATGGGGGAATGTCACCCTGTCCCCCCCCCCCCCCCCCCCCCCACCGGTATGTTTGGTACTGGGGTTGATGTCAATATATTGGGGCCCATGCACCTATCCGCAATAACTCTCCCTTCCCCTGGATGTATGTTATGTCCTTGCATGCTATAAGCATACTGCTGTGCTGGTACCGGTATAGGCCTATCCACTTCTGGCCTACCTACCGGTATGTACTCCGCGACTTCCGGGTTTAATCCCGTTGTCCGCGCTGCCCTATCGCCTACATTATCTCTCCCAGCATGGCCTATAGTATGTGCAGTAAGGCCTACAGTATGTCCTACAGTCTGTAGCTATCGCTCGGGATTGAAGTTTAACCTTCTTGAATAATCCAAGAAGTCCTCCCCACGGCTACCGTATCCTCGATCGGCAGCTATATCCCGTCGGGAAGTTTCTCTTCGATCCCCTATACTGTTCTCGTTCTCGTACCGGTACACCCTGTACCCCTCTCTCGGCGTATAGTACACCTCGTCGGGTTGCGCTCCTCCGGGACGACGGCAATCTCCTGGAGTTCGACCCCACTAACTCTCCGTCTCCATCTCTACCACCGACGGCTCGCTATCCGTCCTTGCTCTCCTGTCGTTCGCGATGACACTTCTTCTACTCTCTTCCCTCCTTCTCTCTGCAGTGTAGCGTCCCCGCTCGCGAGATCTCTCGTCGACCTCCCGGTTAAACTCCACTGTTCTTCTTCCCTCTTCTGACTGGGCTCGACGTCTCGTCGCTCGCCCTCTCGCGACGTTAACCTCTCTCTCTCTACCCGGTCGCACGCCGCTGGGGATACTCGTAATCCCCCTACTATTCTCCATCGCCGGGTGCTGCGGTTCACCTAATTCGCCCCGCGCATTATCCGCCGACGCCTGTGGGACACTCTCTGCCCCCCCCCCCCCTCCCACTTTCCACCTATCACTTCACTATCTCTTACTTCACTTCTACTCCCCTCTCTAGTCGACGCACTAACTCTACTGCGGCTGGGTCTATTCACCCCCGCCTCTCCCTCTATCACTGCAT